>VYZV01030794.1:2398-12594 GCA_013401275.1 Pandion haliaetus | reverse complement strand
AAAATAATTTAAAAAAAAAAAAAAAATCAAGAATGCAGAGGAAAGAAAACCCACAGTGACTGCAAAGAAACTTTCAGCAAATATGCTAGTTAGGTAAACAGGAATCTGAACAGCACAGAAAACTGAGATGATCTGTATAAGTAAGATGATGAAATCATTTTCCTACACACTTTAGGGGTAGAGATCTAAAGGAGCTCATGAATTTTATTGCACTGCTGCTCTTCTGGACAAGGAGAGCACCCTTGGAATAGCAAGTCAAAGTAAGCTGTGCCAAGATCTGAGATGCTGTGGATGACTGCAGGAATGAAGGTCAGAAGAGAGGGCTAAACCAGAAACCATTCGCTTCCATCACTCCATCTGACCTCCCCTCCCAGGCTCCAGGCTATTCACCCACCTCAAGGTACCCTGTCAGTTTCTGGCATGTAGGCATGTGTTTCCAAAGGTAAATGGCAAGGCACTAGAAGAGCCTCCCTTTTCTTACTTCCCCTTCCTCCCACTCTCCAGCAATTTCTGCCAAGGTGTTAAAGAAATAATTTAGCCCAAAACTAAAGGACAGGTCAAAAAAAAAAAAAACCAAACTAACAGAAGATTACTTCAGTAGTATAATCACTTAACAGAAAGTTATCATCTCAATTCATGTTCAAGTATCCTAGCTCACAAACATGGTACATATTGAGGGTTGGCAGTGCCAGTCAGTTTTGTCTTCTCTATCCAAACCCCATGTATATGTGGGCAAGTGATACTCTCATTTCCTAAATGGAGGCCATTCATATGAACTTTTAAACTAGCATAAAGTTTCCTGACATGGTATCATCCCTCCAGTGGAAAGCAAATGTAATCCTTTTCACTTTGCTTTTTTTCCCCTATTCCCACTATACAACAGTTTTCAAATAATGATCCTGGCAAGAAGATTTCTGTTTGACTAGTGATTATGTTTTGGACAAGTCTTCAGATAAACTTCAGCACTGCACTGCCTGTGTGGTATACTTTAAAACAGGTCATATGCAAAGAGATCAAAAAAGCTGATTAGTAAGTGTTATAAACAGGACTACGTTTTTTAGTACAAGATGACAGATGTGTTAAAGAATATGACTGGTCTTTTTGTACTGGCTATTTACTTGTGTGCTCTGGGAAAAGGGAGAACAATAGGTATTTTTCTATGCACACTAAAAAAACCCCCGACTTTCCAGTACTATTTCAGATTTTAAGAAATTTCAATCAAGTCATTAATTTTAGCAATGAAGTAGTCCTAAAAGGAGATTTTGGTATCTTTCAGTCTTGCAACACTATCAGAATAAGGAACATGAAGGTAATGTCCCCTGACATTGTTACATCTCATATCACTGTTCACAAAACTATGGCAAGACTGCAGCATCATTAAAAGACCTTCAAGGTTTTCCTCTTTAGGAGTAGGATCAGTCTAGACTAGCTTCTTAAAGGAATTTCGAAGGCCATGCACCCCTTTCACATGTGGTAATCAGATATACCAGTGAGGCACATCATCTGAATTGAGTCAGACTTATTTGTCTGTGGGCCCAAAACAGTTAACAGAAGATGTCAGGCATGCACAGGGCCAGGGTTAGCTGGCATGGACTGAGCAAATGATTGGAAACATTGAGAAGGCAGGAACTTCTCTCCCAGCATTACGTACAATTTAAATGATTAAACAGCCCAAGGACTTTGAGGAGACACAGGTTTTTACCTAGCAAAACAGTATCTGAAAGCATTTCACACCATGACTCACTGTAAAGCCACTGCAGTTCAGATTGTGAAGGCATGGGGTTAGCTATGGCTCTGTGGTCATCCTTCACTAAAGTCATGACAGAAGCAGCAGCTTCTTCTTTACTACTGCAGTGAACAAGAGCTTTGCTGCTCCAATGACTGAGGACTTAAACTGCTGTTGGGAGAGACTGTCTGCAAAACTCCTGTCCTCCAAACTAGTGGCCAGGGTTTCTAGGATTGGTTTCCCCATCTTCTGACACTTCTAGTCTCTTCAGTCTCCAGAAAAGTTTCTGCCAGAGTGCAATGCAACCAGCAAAAGGCTGTCTCCTTGCCTGCAGTGGCAAGTGGCCCCATGCAGTTAAGCACTGCAAAAAGCCCAGCCACACTACCGAGTTTTCTCCTAGCTGCTCTTGAACACCTCTGCACTGCTATCTCTGCACATGTGTAAAAAGCCCAATAAGGGAGCAAAGAGAGGCATGCATACCACAAGGAAGAATTTGTAACAAAGTTCTTTGGCTCTTCGCTATAGTCATCTAAGGAAAACATCAGTTTTGTTTACTGCTGTGATGTGACATTTCACAGGCCACATCATATCCCTGCATACTTACCTTGAAATATAACTGTAATTTTCAAGCCTCAGGCAGACAGCAACCTTGCAGACTACAAATCCATGACCCCAGCTCCCATCCTCTTTATAGCATGTTGCAATGCTTTCCCAGAAAATTAAATATTTAGTAAAANGCTTTCACTTAGCCTCTCATAATGAAAAAAAAAAAAAAAAAAAAAAAAAGCATTATTCAAGAGCTGATGGTCAAGGTAGGACAGCTCAACTGCAAGTACTGCCACTGAAAATAATGTCACTATGAAAAAGCATGTGTACCAGGCTTAATTTGCATCCTGCATGGCTAAGCAAAAATTCATAAGGAAAGAAAATCTAGTTAGCAGTCATGCTGCAGTTCTGGAGCCTGTTCTCTAGAGAGCAGGTTTAAACTCATAGCAGCCACGACCTTTTCTCTTTATTGACCTCATACACTCCTAAGGGCCCTGCAAAAATCACGGACGTGCCCTGTGCTCAGGAGGGTACCAATCACTAATCACAAGTTAATCGCAAGTTAATCACAAGTCAGATCTGAAGAGCTTTTCGAGAGCTGCCCAGGAAAGCTTGCACAGCATCTGCCTGTACTGTACTTGTCTAAATCTCTGGGGATTTTACTAAAGGAAAAAACACACGGACTTTTTTTTTTTTTAAAGCCTTCTTCCACATGGAATTCAGTTTTTATGAGGTGGGTATGAAGTAACCTAGTCAAGTCCTGGTCTGCACACAGGCAGTGGGTGCCAATATTCCCCTTCTCCTTGGAGCAGGATCATTGCTTTAGCCAGTAACGGTCTTCCAGAAAAGGGCATAAAACTGCACAAGAAGAGAGAAGAAACAAGTTCTGAAGTAATACCAAAAAAAAAAAAAAAAAAAAAAAATTAATTCATCTTAGTTCAGGTGTGTCTCTGAAAGCAGGCAGCACAAGGAATGAAAACACAGTTCTTAGCAAAGGCCACCACAAAGCCTTCCAGTATATGGAATGACAGCATGAACTGGCATCCTCAGGTTATAACCAAGCACATGAAAAATATGTCAGGAAAGAGAACTACAGTTATTAACACTTACACAAAAGGACTTTATTTTTTTAAAGCCATCTCTAGCATAATTCTTGAGATTTGCCAAGCAGAGTTCAGTCTCTCCGACAGCAGCAGTTCCCTGGCAGAACACTCTCAGCGCCGCAGTACTGGGTCGTATCTCCCGGGGTCTGGGCTGGATCCGTTCTGGGCTGCAAGCTCTCCGCCACCATCCAGCATGTTCTGTCCCCAGACACCACTGCCGCAGCTTGCCTAATAAGGCCACGCACAAGTTGACTGGCTGGCTTATAGGTCACCCAGTGTTTACCTTGCAAGCTGGCAGCACAGCAGTGGCTGGAGCCTACCTACCCCTTTGTGCAGGCGGAGGGGGCTCGGCCAGCCCTCCTCAACAGTTGTGCCACCCCTCTGCCATCCCTGTGCTTGCAGAGCCATGGGAATCTCGGCAGATCAGTGCTGGTCAGGAGCTCTCGCTGCTCCTATGCAAGAGGTTAAGCTCAGCCAACAGCTCACAGCTGAGGAAGACATACTTCAGTTTTATTACAAGCAGCATGAAAACTGCAGTGAGTTCAGGTACAGTTTTCACCACAGTACATTTTAGGACCACTAGACTGAAAAAATAATCAGGCTTCTCACTGCATGAATTGCTTGAAAGTAGGCCAGCAGCATGCATATAAACAGCCACCTTCACAGCTCCAAGACAGCAGACAGGTACTTGTCAAACACCAGAACGAAGTGAACTAGATGAAAGCAAGGTACAGATACTCATTTGAACACTACTATTTAATTATTTAACATTCTTGATCAGTTATGGTGAGATTCACTGCAACTCAGACAGATGGCTTCAAAAGTAATGATTTACTCTCCCCAAAATAGCTGTCTGGCAAAAAAACCCTGCTTCTGCTGCTCACTGCCTCTTTTGTGATTCAGACTAGGTTTTCCATTATACCTCTCCCAAGGTAATTTCAAGATGCTGGATTTGGACACCATCCTATCCTCTTTCCCAGCACAGAGTCTGCAAGGAAAGCTACTAGACTTCTCTGTGGTTAGAGCCAGCAGACAGAGGAGAGCAGCACAGGTCATCTCCTCCTGCAGTGCTGCTGTAAGCCCCCTCCAAGGGGCCACTTAGAGTGGCTTTTTCCCCACAGGTCAGTACAGGCAGTGCATTTCTGTCCTTCATTCCCCCAATGTCTGGCACTGAACAGACAAATACGAGGACAGTTCAGATGTTATTTATACCCTCATATTTCTAAAATTGGCATCCAATTTTCTAAGCACTTTGCTGTCTTGAATGAAGCATCCCCAGCAAGCGTGCTGCCAAAGGCCTGGCAGAGATTGTCCCTGGTCAGCAGTGACGGGCACAGTGAGCACAGGTCTACGGGAGGGCACTGGAGAGCAAACGGAGGATCCTGCCCATTACCCTGGAAACTTTTAGTTCTTACATTTCGTAAACTCTGTATCAGAGCTCCTTAGTACTAGAAAAATACCACCACGCTGTAAGGCTTAAATACCTACCTAGTACTACCAGATGTAACAATACATTTACCAAATCATTCTCACAGCTAGAAAAATCTCTAACATGCAGGGAGTAAAACTTAAACCATTATTATCACCCCGCTGAAAGAAACCAAACTGCCACAGTTATGTCCTGTTCCTGCAATGAACCTAGCGTTCACACTATTATAATTGAAAGTGGTAGCATATATGGCCAACTCACTCTTTAAATAGTGCATGTTAAAAAATGCAGCTGGGAATCATGCTGACAGTTTGTAAGCTTAGCCGTTATCATTTTGGGCTGAAGCTGTGCCCAGATGCATGCACAGATCTTGGCTCAGAACTACTCATTTTCTGCTAAATCTATTCTCACCCAATATATGCTTCACTAATACAAAGAAATGGGGCACACACATTCAAAAAAGGGCCAGTCAGACACGATTATACATAAGTAGTCCTAAAGTAAGGTAACTCACTTTGTGTCCAATTTGCTTAGATCAGCAGCACAGTATGCTCTTATGACTAATATCAATAATGAATGCTGTAGGAAACTAAACAACACAGTAGGAATGAGACGGACTGGTGTGTGTGTATTAGACCTGTTAACAGAGTTAGAAGTCAGCATAGCCCTGAACTATGGAAGTCAGTCACACTTCACAGACAACCAGGCTGGGACGAGATAAGACCTATCCAGCTTCACTACTTGCTAGAGGAAATGGGTTCACCCATTCATTTCTAGTCTCTCAGAACACACACTGAGAAACTCAAAGTAGCACGGGAGACATTGTCCTCTTGGTTAAAAAGAAGAATCTCAATAAACTCAGGCACATCCACAAAAAACACTGTGACACCCTCACAAGTGACTGCTTATTTGACACCAGTTAATTTAGGATCATTTGTGCAACTGCACACTAGCAAATGCTTTCAAATTCTTTTACGCATTTGCAGTTTTAATTTTAAATGGGAGGTAAAGTAACAGCTCACTTTTCTCCATTTTAAGACTCCCATTTTCCATCTTTGTTCAGAGACATTAAGAATTCCAAAAGACAGGCTTCAGGAAGGAATTTTCGGGACAGTTTAGAAATACAGCAGTATCTCCTCCACTGTGCTAAAAGATGGGAAAAAAAAAGAAAAAAGAATTAACATTTTTTAATCTGTATTCTGAATATCTTAAATGCAAAAGGACACCTAAGTGGTTGAGAAGTCACCCTCGCAAAGCAGCATGGCTTTTTCATTGCTCAGGACAAAGCACGGCTATTGTACTCAGTTATACCTGACTGGTGCAGAGCTAAAGAGTAAAGTTCTCACAGTTCTTCAAGAACAGGGTAGAAAAGTAATTTCAGCAAAAGCTATGCATATCAAAGGTGATGCTGAAAGAACAGAGTAATGGGTCCCATAAAGACCTCTACTTTAAATCAAGGCTAAAGAATTTTTTCTGCACACACTGCCCCAAATAGGCCACTTCCTCCAGTGACCTTAAGAGAGTCAACTGCTACCCCAGCCCTCAGTCACATGACAGGAAAAACATCTACCATGTAACCAACATCTGGATGCTGCAGGCACACCTTCACTGAGAAGGCATTATGGGGTGTCAGTGAGGTAATGGGGAGGTGTTCTCCCCCCAGTGTACAGATGGTCAGTTCAAGCTCAAAAGCAAAATATCCTGACTTTGTTCAAATAAAATGTAGTAAGCAGAGAAAACAGCCTACAAGAACAAGGGCAGTTGCTTGGGGAGCCGAGAGGTTTGTTATAGTCCAGCCTCCTGAGCCACCTTGGGAATGTCCAGAGGACAGCCCCCCAGGCTGGTGCAACCTTGATGCCTCTGTGATGGCTGGGAAGGAGTGCTCTGCCACACCACAGCTTTTACTGCCACGTGGGAGGAGCTCAGCTGTACTTGCCCCAAAGTTCACGCAACTTCCCAAGACTGTAACTGCCTTTCCCAGCTCTACTCCTTTTAGTCTCCTAGCTCTCAGCCTTGCCAATCCCTCTCCTCTGATACTATTTCTGCTGCCTTCTGCATACTTCCACCTTCCTCTTGTACCCTATCCTCTGGGTAATCCCACCACACTTGTATTCTTCAGTGTTTCCAAATCTACTTCCACTTCTCCATGGGCTCTTCTCCAGCTCCTGCTGCAGATTCTCCCATTAGAGACCCAGTCCCACCCCTGTGGCTCTCTTTAACCACTCCAGACTGCCCCCCTCGCCCAACCAGGCCACTTTCTTGAGCAGGGTTTTGTTTTTCTTCTCCAGGAGGCTTCAGTAAAGGACTGTTCAATGTAACAGCCTTGATACTTAACTCTCCCCTTTACTAGGCGAGATCTGCACATAGGAAACTAAGGATGTGCAACCATGAGAGCTGAACCAACCTGGAGCACAAAGCTTTACTTCAGCAGTACACTGTGGAGCAGTCCAACAACCAGAGCATGATAGTGTAAGCATGCTGCTAGTCTTGGACACTTTTCATTTGCAGGTGAATTCCCTTCAGCAGTCAACTTGTTTGTCCCATGAATCGCATCAAAGAAATGCTGTGTTGTTTGAAGAGAGGCACTGAGCGGGTATAATGGAAAAAAAAAAGAGACATCCCTCAAAAGAGAGAAAAGACAGACAGCTTGAACAAATTAGAGTTGGAAAGAATGAAGGACTCCACAGATGTCTTGATGATCATTGGTCATTATAGTAATACACTAACAACCAGTTACAGATAGGGTGCTGGACTAGGTCCTTGCAAGGCAGGTCTTACAACCCAGGTTTTGAAAATATACCCACAGTAGTATTTGTCTAAAAGTGAGGCAAAACCACTGCCGAGGAACAGTGCATTATCATTGAAATCACAGACACGCACAGTACAATGCTTCTTAGCCAGCAGGACACAGTGGGACACAGCCCTATGCCAGGTGATGCTACAGAATCCTCAGTCACTAGGGGCCCATCACATGTGAATGCAGTCTAGAGCTGAGCTAAATGTTCAGCTAGCTCAGGTGAGGCAGCAATGTGTTCAGCTGCTGCAGGACAGAGCTCAGGAGGGGCTGCATAACCCAGCAGGTAAATGGGGCAAGTTGTGCAGCAAGACCTCTCTTCACCACCCACACCACACTCCAAATCAAGGACCTTGCAGCTCTCAGGAGCAATGAGATGTCACAAGCCTTGGGGAATTTTGGGGTGCATGGGCCCTGAGAAGCTTTGTTGTTAAAATGCCCCATCATCCTCACAGGCCCCACAGCCACAGCTAAGGCTGGACCCACAGTTCATGATCCAAGCAATAAACGGCAGCTGTACATGAGCTTCAGCACCTTAACAGAGCATGTACGGGACAGGTACATGAGAAATTCAATGAATTGCACTCAGTTTACTGTCAGCACAGTGCCCTGCTCACAGAGTCTGCAGGAAGGTATTCTTATGGCATGAAAATAGTCCTTCTTCCTACAGCAGGGAGCCTTCAGGAGCCATTTTAGAACTTTATTTCGGCACACCAGCACTACTGGCACATTTACTTTTAAGTTCTATGTCAGTGCTCCACACAAAGGATTTTGAAGTCCAAGCAAGATACTTGTCTTCCTCACTGCCTTTCTGTGGCCTCACCTGGCCTGATTTTTATAAGTGCTAATGGAAAAACTGAATAAAATAAAATAGTAGAAGAGCTGGGTAATCCAGCAGCTTCTCTGAATAAATGAATTAACAATTTGTATTCCATTTCAGCATACATGTATCTTGCTTTGACTTAAAAAATCAAGTTCTTAATTAGTCAGGTGAACAGAAAAAAAAAGCTCAGTCAAGGGTACAATTCAAGACATTTAGACTATCTTGTAAGTGTACTGCTTGCCAATGGCTTTAAGTCAATCTGCAGCAGTAGTTTAAACTCCCATGGAAAGTATGCCTGCATTAAAACTCAGTACAAGAAACTTAAACATCCTGACAGCATGTGGCCGTGCATGAGATCACTGTGAAAAGCTGCAGCATTCTCTTCAGCTTGCTATTTTCGTTTCCTGGGAAGTTTGAAACCATAATCAGCAGCTTATACCCAAAGTCTAGATGTCAAGACAGCACAGACTGGAGTAAGTCCAGGAGTTGCATTAGCTCACAATATGCAGTAAAATAACAAAATCCTATCCAAGGAGATCCAGAGCACTAGAATGCTATTTAATGAGCGCTGAACAAAACTAGAGGATTGCTCCTAGAGAAGACACTATATAGGGATTTCACTTGGAAAGCATAATTTCATTTTTTATAGTCAAATTATCACTTTCTTCCCTCAAGAGGGTGTGTGTGTGTTTGTGTGAAAGTATTCTATTAATCAGTTTGGCATATGTAAGTTCTCAACTAGTTGCTTTTTGTTTGCCAAGAATTATCTGTATTTCTTGCAAGTCATTATGAGGAACAATGTGAGAGCATCCAGTTTCTGATATTTCAAGGGTCTGAGGGTGTGTAAAAACCATCTGCATAGAAACTGGATTTTACAAAGGGTTCACAGGAAAAAAGTTTGGTTGGTTGGGGTTTTTTTTAAAGATTTTTTTCATCTATTGACTATAAGAAAATTTTCTGTTAGAATAATCACACAATTCTTGATTGAAAGAGTCTTACTCACTTGTCCTATCTTTTTGTCCTGTAATCAGGAAGCAAAGAAAAGCAGAAGGCTGGCAGCACAGTAAGTAACCTTGAAAAATGACTTCTAAACATAGAAAGGCAGGGAAGAGAAAGGAGGAGGCTAAGGAATGCCAAGGTGAATCAGCACCAGGAATGCCAGAAATCTACATCAGTGTAGACCACTGCCTTGTTTTATTTAAAAAGTCAAGCAGTTTTTTCTCTGTGTTAAGAGATAAACTGTTAGTTGCAGTGCTTTTTTTCTAATGGGTGAAGCACGCCACTGAGGGTGTTCCATGTTCATTACTTTGTGGCAAATATCTTAACAGAACATCCAGTAACACACATTGTTAAATACTGTAACAAATGTATCTCCCCTCCAGAAAAATAAAACTTACACTTTATTTCTATTTCCTTACCTAAAGGCTTAACTGCTCCTCTTCATAGACATTTTTTTCTCCCTTCATATCTTAGATTGTGAAGAAAATAAACAAGTGTAGGCTTCATACAGGATACTTCAGTTTTCAAATTTAGAGACTGCAGCAGGACTTTCACTTCCTTTCAGTTACACTTATTAAGAGACAGGGTTTGGAAAATAAGATGGTAAGAAGAACTCAGAACAGATTTTGGGTCCCATTACATCAGAATAATATATAGTTATACCCACTTCCATTTACTGGAATTGCTACAAATACTTTTTTTTTCCTCCTCCCCATTTTTAATCCCATCAAGTGTTATGCCAGTTTATTCTCTTTCTTTCCAAGCACTGGTAGTAG
>VYZV01030793.1:21371-61043 GCA_013401275.1 Pandion haliaetus | reverse complement strand
GTCTTTTCCAACCTAAATGATTCTATGATGGCATCTTGCAGGATTAGAGTATTAAAATAATCTAAACATATGTGCATCAAATATATCCTCTTTCCAAAACTGAGGCCTCCTTTTTTCATCTTAGCACAGATGCTTTATTTGCAAGTAGCTGAGTCTGACAAGTGTCATGACACGTTGACAACTTTTAGGTTATATAACTATTAGGTTCCTACTCTTCATAGATCCCATAATTTTGCTTCTATAACAGGTCTTCCTATCTAGACAATAAGGAAGAGATAATGTAATTCAGCTTTCCATTTTTAGAGAAAAATCGTAATGTATAGTCTTGAAGGCTGGGTATTTGGAAACAAATATAGCTGACTCTAAAAGTAAGGGCTGTAGTTGCTTATAGGATTTAGAACATGATGTGAGAAGGTATTGCATGACCTGGTCCTACCTTTACCATCACTACCAGGGTGCTTAAGGCAACTTGCCTCAGGGAACCTCTTTGGTTCTGGTTATACTTCCTGGATCCCTGAATTTTGGTGGTGCTCCTTAGTACCTGGGAAAAAAAATTCAATTTCCCTTCTCTCTCCATGAAAATAATTTTTCAGTTTATTTACAAAACTCTCTGGAAAGAGAAGGAGCCATTTGTGGTTGCTGTGGCTGATTTCTGTTGTGCTGAAGATGCTAGGAGACTGCATAAAACTCTGCATCCCTGGTAAGATTTTTCAGCCTGTTGATGCTCTTTCTCACCAAATTCAGGGGAAATGTGTTCTGGCAGCCAGTATACTTAATTTCCAGGATCACTTTGCCAGGCATGTTTAATAATGATGAGGCATTTCACAGTGAGATCTTGGCCATTTGGGCTGAGGGCCTCCTTGCTCGTAGACACCACGACAAAATGGTTACGGGTACCCCCTGAGACTGGGACAGTCCCATACTCACGTTTCTGTTGCTCTTTAGAACTGTTGACACTTGGTGAACAAAATAGGTTGGTTTCTTTTCCCTCAGTTGGGAAGTGCCTCTTGAGGAGGAAAATATTTTGTCAAGCCAGGCAGATGTTTGAGGAAACTTTTTTTCAGTCCTTATGGGATCTTTTTCCTTCAAAACACAGGAGGACACTTGAGGATCTTCTTTGTTATGTATTTTGTACCATAGAAGGCAGCAATGCTCTGAAATAAAATTGAAGTCAGGCAAATCTCTGGAGGAGTTGCCATCCTCTTAGAAAGAAACCTTTAAGTATTTGTGAAGCACAAACCACAAAGAGAAACAGAAGACGTTAAGCCTTTAACAGTTGACTTTTAGACTGATTTTTTCCTCTTTGATCCTTTTGCAGCTGCCTCTCCTTTCAAGGCTGCCCTAGACTCCTGTAGATCTGGGAGAGGCTGGAGAGAGTCCACATTCCTCAGCTATCACTACTGGTTCAGTTGCATCCCAGAAAACTTATGGCCAATCCAATGTAGCAATTGGCACATATAGGTGTATCTTCCCCGCAGAGCCCAGCTGCTGCCCCATCCCGACACATCAATTCCCTTCCCTCCCTGTGGGTGATTTAAGGCCAAGTGATCAAGCAGAGCTTAGCCTGCAAGATTGAGCTCAGGTTTCACCTTGGCCCAGGCTGGCAATCTATTTAGCAGTGATAATACAAACTTATCAAGCTCACATGTACTTGCTCTCCCCATGCTGTCCCACCACTCCCAGGCTTTCTTCTTGCTCTGCTCTGCATGTTGCCTATACATTGGTTCAGTATTCTTGCCCCACCATTGCCTGTTCTGCTTCGAATGCATTTCCACACAGAGAAATGCTGTCCAAGAAAGAGTCTGAGGAAATAACGCTGTGGTTTGCAAACTGAATTCCTTAATGACTTTCTCATTAGAAGAGCTCACTGCGAAATGCTGTTTGTTTGCCTAAAGGACGGTCCACGTGATTAAGAGTAGCTCTGCTTTACATGAAGTATTGTTTTCAGGCCACTGCCACAGGCAGCTGCCTCGCACTAGGCAAGAGTCAGAAAAATGAACACCAGTGAACGCACAGAGCGATCAAGCGATGTGAGAACCCATGGGATATCCCATCCCAAATTCCCCCCCAGCACAAGAGCTAGTGCCCGTGTGGATGCCACATGGTGGGTAAAGCCGAGGCAGGGCCCAGGTCTCATGGCGAGGGGCAGCCCAACTGGGGAGGCTGAATTCCAGAGCAGTTCTGGCGTGAAAGTATTTCCTGTGAGAATGCACAAGCCCGAGAAACCAGAAGTAGCAGCAGCTCTCTAACAGGCGTGGATTTCATTTGTCTGGCACATCCATTTCAAGAGCAAGCCTCTAAATGGACATCTTGTTGAAGATTGTTGATGAGACAGTGCACCTCAGCTGCAGCAAAGAGGCAAAGAATATTCTTCCACCCTGAGCTTTTCCTCTGGCTGTCAGAACATACACCCACCTGGATTCCTCCTGCATTTTCTTATTTTTGTTTTTTGACCCCATAAATTTTAATCTATATATAAAGTAAAACTGATAGAAAATTTTCATTGCAAAGGTTTTAGAATTTATTTGCTGCATGCCATCAAAATCTCCTATCACTTCATCATTGAAAGTTCAGACTCAAATTCAGCTCCTTGTTCCTAACTTCCTATTTTTAACAGAGAGACCACAACTCATTGTTTCCAGAGCAGGGCTTTGGAAAATATTCTGAGAAAGGAAAGTCCCCAGTGATTTCATTTGCTAATGAGGCTTAAAACTAATATCTGGACAAACAGCTTGCACAAAAAAAGGCCTCCAAGCCAAAAAAGGCTTAAAGCCAGGCAGGGGAAGAGAATAGTTTAAGATTGACTTAGTGTCTTCTCTGATCTCCAGTATTTAGGTTTTATAAAAAGAAAAATGGAGGGATGGATTCTGGACCTCAAGACAGTCACGCACCTGCACACACATACTTTGTACCTGATGAGTCAGCGGGCCTGGCTGACGCTCATGTAAGAGATGGGGAAGAACTTGTCTGTGGGTCTCTATGCTCCCACAACTTGCTTTTGACCATTGCTGTGTTGTATTTTCCATCCTTGAGAGTCTAGGATTTCGCTGTGCTCAAAGAGTGTTTGAATACGAGAGGGCAGACTGCTTGATGGCTAGTAGGGTCATGTCTAATGGCAGACGCTGCTCCTAACAGCCCATGCATAGAATACTTCATCCTCACTGAAGTCAGTTCTGAGGGTTGTGGAGGATTTTTTTATATTTCATTTTACTTGTCTTTATAATGGAGCAGGTTGTACCAAAGACTAAGTGGTTACAAGTGAGAGCATTTCTTGGACCTATTTGCAATGCTAAAGCCCAGACCTCCTGGTTCTGCAGCCAGTGCCTAACACACAAGGCCACAGGGCCTGCCCCTCTGCCAAGAGACTGGACCTCTCTTTGTCCCTCTTACCACATCTAAAACTTGGGGCTAAGAGGAGTTGTATGCGCTCTCCTAGTGCTTTTTCACCTGTAGACTTCAAAGCATTTCTTAAAGTGGATTTACCTTATGTAGCAATTTCTACTGTTGACCCAAGTATAGAAATTTGAAGCAATGCTTATACCAGGTGTACCATGGCCAGATTTCACCAGATGGGGTTTATGTTCCCAGCTTGTTGTGGCACATCACTTAAACTCTGAGCTCAGTGTCTGATACAGGGGAAAAAGGGCGTAAAAATTCTGTTTGCTTCCTTATGGTTATGGTGTGCAGTTGCTGAAGTGCTTGAGATCTGCAGGCACTAAGGGCCAGTTCTGTACCCAGCAGTGATAAGTTCTCTCCCCATGGCAGAGAGATGTTTCAGAGTCTGAGTTTGCCCCATTTCCTTCTGGAATTCCTTCTACCCCACTTGGCCTCTGCAGGAGGGGAGGGACCGGCCCCTACATGGCAAGGATCAGGCAAGTGCCTGGATCTGAACCGGAGGGGAGGAGGCTGAGGGGTAATGAGAATGAGATCTTCAGCTGGAGCTTGGAGATGCCTTATTTCAAACACACTATCTCATTTTCTAGACACAAATATTTTTCCTCCACCATTTGTTTTCTCCCAGGTTCAATGACAAAGCCCAGTGCTGTGCTTTCAAGCAGCATCAACTTCTGGAGCACATGGCTGTCCCTGCTTTGCTTCTTGCCTGAGCCAGAATAAGGGTCTACCTAGCATTCAGAACAAGCACAATGAAAGACAGTTTCATTACACAGATACAGGGCTCAAAGAAATGCCAGGCAAAATAGGGGACAATCAAAAAAGGATCCCTTTAATAGCTTTTAAGAGAAAAAATTTGTTTCTTCATTTAAAATGTCAATTCTGACTTTTCAACAAGACTTTTGCTCTATGCATTTCCACGAACAGGAGCTTGTTTTGCTTAACATGTTGAGTTATAACATGGCATGAAATCAGCCTTCAAATGGAGCTTGATTTTCATATTTTAACTTATTCCTTGCTCCATAATACTGACAATATGATTCTTCATTTGGAACTACAGGCTTTCTTTTTTTGCCGAGTTATTTGTATGAGATGTATCTGGGATGCATGAAAGGAGGCAGAAATTATGAAAATGGCTAAGAGAACATTTTATTTTGTACTTAATACTTCTGGAGTTAAAAGGGAGATGGAAATTGGCTATGTAATGGATCTTCACTACAGAGAATTATCATCTTTCGGTAATGAAGTATTGCCTGTCTCAAGAGCTCACATACACAGTTTGACCTCAGAGCAGTTGCACATAATGTTTTCTCTGTCAAGAGAATCTATTCATAATGACATGTCACAGGTGCTCACACATAATATGTTTCCCGTCAAAAGCGATCATCCATATTTTATATAGCAGCTTTGATGACAATTATTTTGTACTTCAGGTGCTTTTTCTTCCCTCTGACAGACTTAATGAAGGAAAGTCATGGAGAGTTTTTAAATAATGTCAGCTTCTTAGATCATGTTACTGTGTCTGCCTTTGAAAGTAGCTTCATACAAGAACCACAAGACGGGAGAGACAGACAAGGACATTTTCATTTACTTAACGTTAAAAAGAAAGCCAATTTTTCAGGCTTTTAATTTCAAAATCAATATACTCTGTATCTTTGGAATATTCTCAGAAAAAAATATGCTATACTTAGTGAGCACTCAGTATTTTGAGAGTCTAGTGAAAGCAAGTCTGATAACTGAATTGGGGCTGCAGCTTCTCACTACACAGAATGCCATTTATTCTCATAGTAGTGGTGTGTCCTGGTGGTAAAAACACTTTCCTCCAGGTTGTTCTACAAAGCGAGTGCCGCAGAGGGCACAGAGAATTGGGTTCTTATATTCTCATTGAAATTGTTTGTCCGCAGCAGAGCCAAAGTTTGCTCTTCTCCTACGTGGTCAGCCCTACTGAGAGAAACAACCCTCATTCCTCATTCTATTAATGAAAGAGGAAAAGTGAACTTGAACTCCCTCTGAGGTTTCTCAGATTGCAGGACTGGTCATCGAAACCTCAGAGCATAGAGGAGTGCTTTTCCCATTCATGGGCCATGTCTTTTCTGCCAAAACTGTAAGTGAACAAAGTACAGAGGTATTCCTTAACTTCCCTGCCACCAGGCAAACTCCCCTCAGCTAGCAGAGAGTGGTGGCTTTCAACCTGTAAGCTGTGGAGTCATATGGGCTTCTGGTCTGCCTCCAAAGGATCTACAGAAGGGAACTGACAAAAGAAAGTTCATTGTGTATGCAAGCTGTTTAGCAGTGTCTGCAGACAAAAATAGAATCAAAACACTAAAATAGGCTATCAAATTATGGCACATGCATATTTATAAAATTATCACTGGCCTGAGGAGAAGGCAGAACAGGAAGCCACTAGTATTTACAAATAGGATTTACAAATGTGAACAAGGACTGGATTTCTCTTACAGATGAAGTATAACCAGACATCTCAGGCTGAGAGATGAAAGCTTACACTTAGAAAAATGCCTGGGTCTTTCACACAAGTAGAGGCCAAAAAACAGGGGACACAGGGTCTGGAGTTATTTGATACTTAATTATTTTCCAGATCCAACTCCTATTTAAGAATGCAACCAAGAAGGAAGTAAAAGTAGGTAACAACTCTTAAAGTACGGGAAGAGGCAAAATATTATTCTCCACCACTGCGAAGTAATACACTGATTAATGTCTGCTACTGAAAAGATAGTCTGCAATAGCATCCTCTTTTCTGCTTCCTCCAAGCCCCTAAAGAACTGAATAGTCTTAAGCAATGAGTGTAATAAGTTTTCCCTTCTTTGTCTGAAGAACTAGAACAATTCAACTGAAAGGCAAATATATTCCTACCTATGCTCCATGCTGGGGCTGGAGCAGGGTAAATGCCACAGTTAAGTCTGAACATCAGGTTGTAATTGTTAGAGATTAGAAACATGCCAGGGAGAACATTCCAGGGAAAGAAGGAAGGTGAGAAGGATGGCTCTCCTCTGTCTTTTTATTAAGGCAAATTAGCATCAGATCTTACAAGGGCATATTCCTGCACAGCAGAACTCAATCAAATGGCATTTAGTCAATGAAGGAAATTATACACTAGGTTGATTTTTAATCATCCAGCTAGGAAAAGCAAAGATAAGTGAACATGTATTTATCTGCTGAGCCAAGTGCATACAAGGCAGAAAACCACTGAAAATAACTAAAAGAAAAATAACTGTTCTCTAGGATGCTGCTAGTCCATAAAATCTATTTCAGCTATAATTTGCTGTTAGCTATTTCTGCAAGATGTGAGCGCATCAGCTGAGCTTCTCATTTTTATGCAGATGAAATAACCGCTGAAATGAAATGTCAGGTCATAAGAGACACAAGAAAAAATGAAGCAATCTTTAAGAGCTGTCAGAGGTGGATGGTCCACCCTTCCAAGTACAGAGGAACCATTATTTCATGGTCTTGTCTAATATCTTGTTCTCTCACTGTTTTTGTTCTTTTTTTTAATGCTTGTCTTCTCAGTGCATCCTAACGTGAGCCAGGGTTGCCAAGGAGGGTGTGCTACATGTTCTGACTATAATGGATGCCTGTCATGTAAGCCCAGGCTCTTTTTTGTTCTGGAGAGGATTGGCATGAAGCAGATTGGAGTATGTCTTTCCTCATGTCCAAGTGGATACTACGGGACACGGTATCCCGACATTAATAAGTGTGCAAGTAAGTGCTGGGGAAAGGGGAAGTGCATGGCTTTGTTTGTTCTCTCTTGAATGCTGTGTTCCCTTAGGAGTCAAGTCAACAGCGAAGCAGATGGACAGGCCATGTCTTTCTTTGTTCAGTTCTTTTATAGTAGCACAGTAAATATTAACCCGAGCAAGAAGTTAAGGTGAAAGATCACAAAACAGCCTAAAGCTCAGGGATCCCTAGCTCTGCATGAAAGACCCACCTAGGACCCAGGTGATGGTCTCCTCTACACCCCCATGTGAAAGGGAAGCGCTGGTGGGCACCAGACACTGCTGTCCAGCAGAAAGAGGGAGCAGCAGCAGCTCCAAAGAGCAGTGGCCAAGGGATGCTGAATCTCGGTGGCTGGAGCCATTTAACCCACTGCCCTTACCCTCCTCATCCCTGCGACAAGGAGAGAAGATGGCAGGTGGCATTCTCTGGAGATGGGCTTTGCCCTGATCTCTCGATAGCTTGTCTCACACTCAGTGTAGTCCTCTAAATGCCTGTAGCAGATGGCCAGGTTTCAGCCTGATTTGGGGGAAGTTACCAATTCCTGTTGCCTCTGGGCTGTGAGACAGAGAACCCAACTCTATTCTTTACTGCTCAGGCAAGATTTTGACACCATGTGTTTTGAACCATAAATGAACTGGAAAAGATTGCAATGTCCTCCCCACTCCTCTTTTTGTTGTTGAATTCACTGTTTTTAATCCCGCAGGTGATATAAAAACATAAGAGCGACAGCCAAGCAACTCTCCCAGTTTCTACCTGGTAATAAAAGTTATTTAATGAATGGACCCCAGAGTAAAGTCTTACAGAGTAACTTGACACTGTAAAGTATTTGCTCACTTTTTAGCAGTGTGTGGCCTTGCATATCAGACATGGTCTGTTCCACACACAATTTTTTATGTATTTCTTTTAAAAATATCTGAGAACTGGGAAGTATAGCACTAATGCCAATTTGGGTAGTCATATAGAGATTTCGTGGAATACTACAGGACATCTGATTGAACATCAGGGAGTAATTTAAAAAAAGAAAAGGATGTTAATGCAAAACAGTCTTAAGTAGATTCTAAATCCTGGCATATTTTTACTTCTCCTGGATGAATGGAGATAGGTAGTGTGGAACTGGCCCAGTACCTGTGCCATTTGGGTTAATTACTACCTATGCTGTGTCAGCGTAGGGCAGAAGCAGTATATTGTTATTCTGATGTGCTGTGCTCTGTCTTCTGTTTGCATAGGTCTGCAAGAAGACAAGCAGTGTGAGACCATTCAGCATCAGGCCATCCCTATTAAATCCTCACTCATGCCCAGGTCACTTGTGGCTAGCCTCATGTGTGTACAGGCCACAGAGAAGATCTAAATATAATTTACTTCCTTTGAAGCTTGTTTAATGTTGCTAGAATTGTGTGATTCTGGTATATGTGAAAAAGCCCATGGCATTTTGTGGCAAAGAGCAACAACATTGTTTACTGTTTGCATTTCAGAATGTAAAGCTGACTGTGATACCTGCTTCACCAGAAACTTCTGCACAAAGTGTAAAAGTGGGTTTTACTTATACAGTGGAAAGTGCCTTGAAAAATGCCCTGATGGGCTGGAAGCCAACAATCATACGATGGAGTGCACTAGCATTGGTAAGTCTGGTCCCCCTGTGTCCTGCCTGGTTTTCTCACAGGGGACGGGGGATCTAAGGAGGGCATGAGTTGCAAGGTCAGTTACACCACAAAAGAAGTGCAACTTAAAATGGAAATGTTCTGCATCACAAGATGTATTCCTCAGCACAACAAAGTCAAGGTATTTCCCAAGTCTGCCATTTCATAAGAGGCACAAGCTCTATTGTGCTCCACAAACACAGCCTTGATGCTAAGGGCAATTCTGCCTCAGGAAATATGGCCTGTTTGGTCTGTCCTGAGGTAGAATGACATCCATCTCTTACTTGCTCTCTTACGGTGTTATGCAGCACCACTAACATCAAAGGTTCAAAAATCCTGAGCCAGACCCCACATGTAGTTGAAAGATTAAAATACTAACTGCTTTGCTTTAGCTCCCTTATACTACCTGAGCCTTCAAAGCATGTGTGCATCAACATTTTGAAGCTTACCTTCACAAAGGTGAAGGCTAGAAACTAAAACACTAAGGGAAAAAANAAAAAAACCAAAACCCCAAAATGGTATATGTGCTTAATCACCTGACTCCAGAAACTGAGGATTAAAATAAAACACCAAAGAGCATGGCACTGTCACTGAAGGAATGAGATTGGCAACACTGGTCCTGTGACTCACTGGCTGCAGAGAAGAGACCTGCTTTTGTATCTCTCCAGTCTCTGACTCATAAGCTCTGATTATTCAAGCTGGGGCAATTTTGGAGGTCACAACACCTAACTGTCTGCTCCATCCCTCTGCCACCCCTCCAGCTGAAAGCAGAACGAGTGATATATTTGCCTCTGGGCTGCTGCAGTTGACATCCCCTGCCATGGGCATGCTGATACTGCAGCAAGGTTCAGCTTATTTTAGTCCGCCAGCTGTGAATTGTGGTGGTTGAGGGCTGCAAACTGCGGTGGGAGCCATAACCTCTTCAGCCACCAGCAACCAGGGAGCACTTAGGCACAGTCTGGCCATGATGGAAATCTCGTCCCCCACAGGGTCATGCACATAGCTCTCCTTGGCATCACGTGTTTTGGAGGGGAAGTAACGCAGGAATAAAAATAGTGTACAGTAGTTTGGCACTTTCTTTCTCAAATATATATTAGTTCAGGTGGTAGTGATGGTTTTTATGGTTTTATTTTCAAGCAAAGACTTTCATCTTTGAAAGAAATTCAAGGGATCATTTTTGTTTCTTGATGGCTGTTTCCAAGTGCTGTAGACTTAGGTGCTTTAACAATGAGCCAGTCTCAACTAGGAAACGCCATTTAAAGCTACAGAGGAAAAACAGAACCTTTTTGTGCACATGCAGGCCAATTATTTTAACAGGAGAGCTCCAGTGTAATATGAAAACCAAAATGACCCACATGACAGTTCACTGGAGGAAGGCTCAGAGATTGCCTGAGATCAGTTATATTTTTTAGGATTTGAAAAATTTGGAAGTAAATTCTAGGGCTGGAAAAATGTTGACTTACAAATTCCTCCTTATAGAGGGGCTTGAAGTCTTTCCTCCTTCAGTGGTGGTTTATAGTCTTAAGCACA
The DNA here is from genome assembly GCA_013401275.1 of Pandion haliaetus. Taxonomy (NCBI): domain Eukaryota; kingdom Metazoa; phylum Chordata; class Aves; order Accipitriformes; family Pandionidae; genus Pandion; species Pandion haliaetus. The sequence continues at coordinate 50,751 of VYZV01030793.1, read as the reverse complement.
CATGTGATCATAAAGTAAATATAAACGTTTACTATCTTTTATAAAGAGAAGGATACTGAGGAGATAGCACCAAAGAAGGATAGTTATTAAGAGCATATTGTCAAGCTCCCAAGGTTGCCCCCATTTTTGTCTACACTGTTTGGACAGGTGTCCAGCTGCACACCTTTTGAGTTCCCAATAGTATGGGATGCGCATTCAGATAACTGTGGTTTAGAAACTGTAACCTGCACTTTTCTGAAGAGCTTGCACACACACCCCCACCCCGACCCAAATTCTCCTCTGCTTTGCCTGCTTACAGCTTGTATATGCTACAGATGATGGCTCTTTCACTATTTAAGCTGAATACTAATCAGCAGATCACCAAAGCTACTTGATTCTTAATGTGGTGCCTTTTGATATCAGTTGGTTTTTATAACTCTATTGATTTCCAAATTCAATACCTTTGAGACCAGCTGCAGCAGCTTGACCCAATGACTTCACTCTCCTTTCACATAGGCATGACCAAAGTATAATTCCACTGAAGCTACAAGGATTTATACCTGCAGAAAACCAAAGCAACCTCAGAACAAGCCCCAGTAACTGATTCCATTGAAACCAACTGTATTGTTGTTGCCCCGTTTCAGGAATGGAATTACAAAACAGCGAGTAAAAAACAGTAACTGACATAATTATTTGATACTCTTTTGTGCAGTATATCCTCAGCAGTCCAATTTCTGACAATTCCCTGCTGCAAATCCTGATTAATTCCATTAATTTTTGCCACCTTTTGGCTGATGCAGAACGAAATTAATGTACCATATGCATTGTGTATACAAAAAGATATTGGCCAGGCTCAGCTTGTCCTATGTTTGTTGCAGTGCACTGTGAAGCTAGTGAGTGGAGTCCATGGAGCCCTTGCACAAAGAAAGGAAAAACATGTGGTTTCAAAAGAGGAAATGAAGTAAGGGTCAGAGAGATCGTACAGCATCCATCAGCAAGGGGCAATCCTTGCCCAGCTACAAGCGAGAGCAGAAAATGTATTGTACAAAGAAAGAGATGTCAGAAGGAAGGAAAAGGTACCATGTTATCATCATCATAATATAAGATTGGTATTGTGCTTGTTTAATAACTTACATCTGAATTCCCAGGCCTTGACTGCAGGCTTCACCAAAGCTCCCATTGATGTGGTATTCTTTGGGCTGGAGATAACTGTGCCCTTGCCTGGAGTAAATAAAGTCCTAACGCTGCTCAAAAAATGTGCTTTGTGTGATCTAGAGAGGACAGGGTGGGCTGGATGGGAAGGCACATTCTCTCTCAGTTCTGCTAAGACCTGCCAAGATGAGGGGTTGCATGTGGAGATCAGAACAAAAAGAGACATTGTAAAACATGTTATGATGGGAGTTGTTTGTTGGGTATCAGCAGCCAAGATTCATGCTTCAACCATGGGATTCCTCCAAACCGATTCCTATTTCAAGCTTCCCTACAGGTAAGACCATAATTCTTGCAATTGCAGCACTGTGGCCTCTCTCTCACCCTGAACTCTTTCTATTAGCTCTGGCTGAACAACATGGCCTGATCCTGCCATCTGCACCTGGCTGATGGAGTCTCAGCGTGGGAGAAAGGCCACAACACTCCGTGGCAGCCAAGGAAACTCCACTTGGTTTCACTCAATAAGCAAGAGTGCCAGCAGAACCGCCCCTCCACGTGAGCCAGCTTGTTGGACTTACTCCCCACCACGGCACCTACTGAATGGCATCCCATGTGTTAAGAATGGGAGATGCTTAAGAAGTCTGTGAAATAATTATTTATACTAATTCCACCCAGTAGAGATTGTTGTTCTGTTGTTCCCTTTTCTGCCTGTCTTGCAGCAGGGAAGTTAGTTGCTCTGCCCCTGGTGCAGTTACTCTGGTTGGCACAGGAGTGTTGATGCAATATTTCCTTTTCCCCATCCCTCGCATTTTCCCATCCCTTCTATTTCCCCCTTCCCTCCTAACTCAAAAGCAAAGTTTCACCCCTTTTGAGGANATCTGTGAACCAGCATAAGCTGCTGTACCAAGTAGTAACCTACTGCTTCATTGTTAAATGATCGCTAGGGTTGCTGCAGATTACTTAGAGAAACATTAAAGGAGCTTGTAATCCTTTCTGAAGGTTGGCTTGTTCCCTAGGGATATACTTCATGAGAAGGCAAATAATGTTAGAAGGAGGATCTTATGAACCAGATAGCTACAGGTGCCTCCCCCTCATCCAAGAACTGGCTAGATCTACTGATTTATGGGAACCTATCGGGTGGATGTCACCTCCTCGTCCTTGTGTCAGGCAATGCCTTCAAGAGGTAGAGAGGTGTACCTGCCTCAGGGGAGCAGCCAAGGCAAGCTATTTATAGATTCCCTTACGCCTAGAATCTATGTCCAAAATGTCCATGCTTGCTTCTGCTCCTGCACAGTGCCACGACTTGAAGCACAGCCTCTCATTAGCCCACTGTAACTTGGGGAAGAGTCCTTTTTTTTTTGTACTGAAGCTAATTTTGCCAGAGTTGTAAATATAGGACTGAACTGTAGGTGTTGTAACTGTGAAACTGGTTTTCTTTGAGGTGATAATGATGTTGTATATTTGCTTATGGCAATTTGGCAATCTCTTCAGATTCGACATTTTTCTTTGAGAAATGCCTGCTGTTCCTGTGTAGTACTTTAGAAGAAACTACCTATGTATTTTACTGTCAATTCTTATTTTATGGGATCTGAGCCAAACCATACTTGAAAAATACTGCACACCACAAGAATTCATTCACAATCATGAATCTTTTTCTTCCTCTCTTTTTTCTGCAATGTACATAAAGGTGGTTTTTTTTTCTTCCTTTTGAGCAAGTCACAGATTATGTTCTAGCCTATTTTACGCTTGGTAGACAATTCCTTCGAAACCAATGAAGGCAGATGGAACCTATGTTTGAACTCTACCCATGCCCTTGGGATTTGTATGTCTATGTCTGCGAGGCATTTTATTTAGTGTTCTGAAATCTACCACTATATACTCCTCAGTATCCCCAAAAGTCTGTTCCATTCACCTTCATACACCTTCACGGGGAAATAGATTTTTTTTTTTTTTTAAAAAGATAGTTCTTAAAAAAAACTGAGGAAATTCACACATAAAACATTAGGTTAAAATAGCTTTAAGGGATGGATTATGGTGACAAGCCAGGAAACTGAGAATTAAGCTAAAAGTTTTCCTTCTGTTCCTGCTGGAATGGGGAGATGAAGCTTTCCATCTTAATCTCCAGGCAACTTATCTTCCCTGCTGCCATTGTCCCTTAATAAGGGAGGTCCCTTAATAAACACAGAGAAACTTCTGTTCCCCTTTGAACAACAGAATAATTGCACAAGAAACCAAGCCAGGTTCTGTTCTTATGGCTAGCTACATCCAGTCAGTGAGTGCAGAAGGAGGTAACAATAAAAACACTTTAGGAAAGGGAAGGGAAAGTAAATATGTTTGTTTTTACTGTTAAGAAATATTGAAAACACTCTTTTGTGTTGTATGACTCCCCGCTGCTGCTCAGGCATTGCTTTGGAGTTTAGCTTTCATGGCATCAGCTTTTGAAGTTTAGCAGCAGACCCAGCAGTTACCAACACTGCTGCTAATCTTTTCTCTGTGGCCATGGAGAGAAAGTTAGCTTGGTCAGCCTCTGCTGTTTCCATGTTGAATAGATGTCTGTGGCTGAGGGAGTTAGGGCAAAGACCACATGATGATGGGGTATGCTCGTCACAGATGCCTCAACGATTTTACTCAAGAAGCTGAGGTCAGAGACAGGATGTTAGTCAGTTAAAGTCTCTGCTATCACAAAGAAGCAAGGATATGTTTCTGGAACGGCTACACAAAACAAGATAAAATGGATGAAAAGGGTTGGGGGTTTTTTTGTTTCCATCTGCTGGTGTGTCATTAGAGCTGGTGAAATCTATTACAACTTTTTTTCCCTCACTGGCTATAAAATGAAGTTTTACTGGGAGAAGGTGCTAGTATTTTCAGAATGAATGCAAACAAATGGGAAAAATGAGGATACAAATAGCCCAACTAATCTAAAATGTTCTTTTTACTCATTTTAGCACTAAATTAGTTGATCGCAGTGTGTTCTGAGGCAGTAATTCCCACGTGTTTCACATACAGGCTCCTTTTATAGGTTCAGTCCCATCCAAACCTCACTGTAATTAATTTCAAAATTCTCCTCTTTTAATCCCATGATGGTGAGTTCTTTTTAGTATGCATGGCTACACGATTTTAAGTTCCAGTTTCTTCTTCTTCCTTTCCTTCCCTCATACTTTTTGTCTTGCTCCTCCAGTGCAGTGCACTGTTACTTTTACCTTTCCACACTTAACATCTTCTTGGCTCCTACCTTTCACTGACAGACATACGTTGAGAGTCACTTGTTTCCTGTAGCCATGTCCATTAATGGCAAATGGCAAGTAGATGTACTGGAAAAGCATAACGTGCGGAGCTCTTCAAACACTGCACATTAACCATCAATATTATTTCTCTGCCTTAATAAATGTGCTCTGGCTAAACACAAGTTGCTTTGGACTGCTATCTGCAAATGTGCAAGATTGACTTTTACTGTCCAAAAGACAAATATCAGAATTGCATACAAAAGCATTTGTGGGGAAGGAATTGCATGTTTTCATGCATGAGTAATTCTGCCAAGAAGAGAACATTCACCATATGACTTTCTGTTGAATCCCAACTAAATCCCCCAGAGAGCAGACAGTTTTAAGTGCTTTCAGAGAACATGTTCTGATCAGTTTCAAGAGACTAAAAACACTCACCAAAAGACGAAGTGCGTAGTTACGAACAAGGAAGACATCTTAGAAAGCTGGGTATTATGCAAGCCAATAGATAACCTACATTGGTTACACAGCTGTATTGTTGTAAACAAAAAAATAATACATTTAAGTTGTTGCTTGTTCATATATTGATTCATTTGCATGCTGGTGGCATTTAGATGTTCAAAGGAGAGAACCAATGCTAACTGCGTCCAATTCTGTGCAAACACAGACGAAAGAAAGTTCCTGTTTCCGACATGCAAAAAATCAAGCATTAGACATGAAGTCTTGGTGGGATGAATGTAGAATAGCATATTTCTTTTTCACTGTGGAGTGTAGGAATTGTCACCTTGTAGAGTCTAAAAGCAGGATACCATTATGAAAGGAAGAGGGGCAATTGTAGTCAAAATTCACAAGATTGCAACCCCCTGGAGGCAAGGTAGCCTGTCAGTTAATGGTTTGTGCTGTAAGAAGAATACAGGCATTATGCTGTGATTTCTTTTTAGTGTACAAAAGTAAGAGAGAAAGCAGTGTTTTTTTGATGAGGAGCTGAATTCCACATGCAGACTGGCAAACTGAAGGGAACAGGATTTGTTGTTGAGCAGTTTTAATGAGGAAGTGTATATATTTTGGGGAAATAAAGTAAAAGAAATGCTTCTATCCTGCACTGCGTACATGTGAATATAGAAAACTCAGGTTTTATTTGAATAGATTAGAGAACTGAGACTCAGGTCATCTCTGTTGTTTCTTTGAACTAGTTCCTCCCCCCTCTTATTGCTATATGTCTGCACAATGCTTCAAACATATTAGATCATGGCTGAAAATGTTTTCAGTTGGCTATGGTGTGAGGAAGGAATCCTATCAGGTATCCATCAGATTTCCAAAACCACCACCCAGCTAAAAATCCTGAGCCATTCATAAAGAATCCACTTTAGCTGAACACAATATAACGTAAAACTAACAAACTTAAAATACAGGCAATAAACTAATTTCACTCACTTAAACTCATTGAGTTACCCACTCTAATGCACATGCTCTGATGCCATATGGATCCATGTAACAATGGAGCACAGAGAGCTCTGGAGTCTGAACTAAGTTGCCCCTTTACTATTTCTCACAAAGAATAGTTTCTGCAATTGATCTCCGGTTGAGGTGCACTAATTTTATTAACAGTCAGCTAAGCTGTCCCAGGCAAAATGGAGAAAGAAAGAGAGCCCCTACTAAATTAAAAGATGTGTAAGTTGCATTACATTTTAAAAGGTACGTGGAAGTACAGTAGCGAAGGAAGCCATTTGAGATCAGTGGGAGTTTCAACACTTCTTTGTACAGGTTTTGAATCATGACACATAAAATCAGGGTTTCATGATCTTCACAACCCACAGAAACTCCTATGTAGCCACTTAAGATCTGCATAGGTATGTGCCACATCAATGTGTTTATTCATGTGGTAATACTTATTTTTCCCAAAAAACTCTGGACTGCCAGGCCTCTGCAACAGTTCCTTGTGCATTTTGTTGAGCTCTGTTGTCACACTGGACAATCTGAATTTGATGTGCATGTGATTTTCACAGAGAGGGGGTTGCTATCTGAGAATTCAGACAAGGAGTGACAAACTGGGACTCCACTGAGCCTCCATAGGTTTGGCAAGAGCATGACGGGATTCACTGCACATAAGCTGGACAGCTAAAAATTAGTTGTTTTTGTCAAAGCAAGGGTCATGTTAATGGAGGGGTTAAAACTGGATCTGGGGAGGGGGATGCATGACACTGTAAGATGGATTCTAAGACGGGCAAAATAATTTGCTTCCTGAAAGTGCCTGTTTCTGTCCAATGACTGTTAAAGACAGCCTAGTATGAGTGATCTGGACTTTTACCTGCTAACTTTTAAATTAAAGGGCACATTTTCTCCATCTGCACAGTAATGACTTTGCAACACTGCAAAATCTAAACCAAGGCTCACTCAAGCTGACTCTGTAAGCAAGACAAGCATGTTCCAGGGGATCCATGAGTCAGTAAATAAACAGTAGAGTTGAAAAATACTCATTCTCAATACTAATTTCATTTAGTGTTGGCAAAATCAGGGTTAGAGCAGCATTTTATTGTGTTTCTTGGCAAGCATCTAGTAATGGCTGTACACCTGCTTATTCAAAGGTGAATTACCCTTTACAGAACAAGCTATGAATAGTCTGTCCTTATACACTCCACACACCAAAGATAAAAGTCTCTTCCCAGGGCAATGGAGGCCCACACCAGTCCAATAATTCCTCAGTGTATTATTTTTAAACAAATTGTTCTGATTAAAAAAAAAAAAAAAGGAATTGGGGGAAAAACTGGGTATTTTTGGTACTGACTATTTTTACTTAATCACATTTAAGTCCTAAGCATTGCTACATGGGAAAGTAAGATATTCCAATCACAGTTCATCCCAAAAGTCACATCCTCTCCTGCACGTATAGCTCAGTGGCATTTAAAACAAGAGGGCTGGAGCATGTGAGCCGGGGAGACATCACAGTGCACAGTTCGCTCGTATAACTGTGAGAGATGCGGTGTCCTGTGTGAAGGTCACTAGTGTGGTTATGGTTAATGACCTTACTCAGTGGCAGGTCACAGGACTTCTGAAGCCTCAAAATGAACACAAAGCTAATTACTGCATCCCTGTGTTTACATACTGCATACGCCAGTGGGTCATAACTCTGGCCTTTGTGAGCCTGAGTTACTATAATTGAGGAATCTGTCTTGTGAAGAGTTTGGTTGTTTATTTTCTGTTTGTTGCTGCCAAGAGGACCTCTCATTTCCTTTCCTTGCAGGGGTTTTGACTCTTTAACTTTAACACATTTCCAGCCCCCAAGAATAAGGCTGTTGAGACTAGGAATCCACTAGTTGGAACAAGAAGTGAAATGGCATCCTGAGGATACCTTGAGCAAGGCAGGGCACAGACAGCACAGGGACAGGGGCACAATCTAGAAAAGAGATCTGGGTGAGAAGGGTTAAGAGGGGAAAAAAATAGGACTGATATGAATTGGAGCGATTGTGAATCCAAAATAGCTAATAGTAGAGGAAGAACTGACTCTAAAATTCAAGGGCTGAAAAGGTTGGAAAAAGCCATTTTTAAACTTTAATCATAGCATTTTCAAAATTTAATCACAGGCAGTTTTGAGAGTCTTATTAAGTTGCTACCTGCAAACTGAGACCTTAAAATCTGAACTAATTAATAGTAATATTGTATTTTGCTACAGGTATGTTTATTTTGTTTGTGTTAGTGTGAACATTAAATTCTCAACACACCTCCCAGTTCTGACAGACACGTATCAACCATGCAAGCAATTAATACATACATGCTGTGTGCCTCTGCACATGTGGTACCACACACATATGCACGCACTGTGTGCATGTGTACTATGCCAAGTTTGTATTCTCTGAATAATATGCATCTCGATGAACAGCCAGGCTGAAAATGGCTGTGGCTATACACCAACCTGTCAGGCCCTCAGGTATCAAAATTTGGTTTTAGCCTTGCAGGGTGCTGGGCTGATGCTGTCTCTGGGCTCGTCAGCTGTTCTCATCTCCTGCTGCCAGCTCCTCTCTTGCCACCTTCTGTCTCCTCCCTGTCCTGGGGGGCCTGGGAGCAGAGGGGAGGTCACTCAGCTGCCCTGAGGTCCTCTGGAGCACACTATAAAAAATGTGCTGGACATGCTGCTGGTAAACAGCATCAACCTCATATTAACAGGAATGGTGTCAAAGCTGAGAAAGAAGCAATTCCTCTCGTAAGGGAAGTGAATCAGAAAAAAGCTGATTGCATTCTATTAAAATGTGAAGGCTGTGAGAGCTGTTCTTCTCAGATCACTAAACCAAATAAGGGATAGAAATCAGCTCTTTTTCTCTTTCTGATCTTCCCTTCTGATGCCTCCTTGTGCTCCAGAATTGGCTGGCTGACTATCTTTTAGATGCCTGAGCTCTGTAGGAAAACCAGGAGGGAATACAAACTTCTCACAAACCCTCTTCCTTCCCCTTCCAAAGTGCCTATCAGGTGTTCATCCAGCACCAAAATCCCAGCAGCTGCCTAAAATCTTCCCTCTTGAATAAATGTGTTTGGGATTGAGAGGAGCAGCTCCAGCTTTAGAAGGCGAGATCTGCAGCTATGTCTATGCTGCTGAAGAAAAGCAGGCAAAGGTACACTCCTTGGCCACAAGGCCAAGGGCCACCTTCTGGCTTGTATCCAAACTATCTGGGGCTATCCCATCTGTCACAGATTTGGCTGGGGAAGAGGGACGGCTCTTGCAGGTCAGAGTCCTAAAACAAACTACCAGTTATGCTGTGCAGTCAAGCAGGAGTCTGCCTGGTCTCTGGCCTTCTTCCCTGGTACAGCTATATTTGACTTATCCATGGCACCTTCACCTTCAGCGACTTCACATTGTTGAGTTTCAGGGAGAGTCCAATAGGAAACCATGGCTACTCTCCCCTCTTAGCGCAGGGCAGGGACCATGTGTGAAAGAGCAGAGTACTGTTCTCTCTTACCCCACAGCACTTCCTTGCTCTGCCTGCACATCCTCACGTACCTGCCTTGCTCTCCACACCAGTCTTTCTATCACTTCTCACAGTCAGTGCTTCCAAAGTCCTTGCCCTAACTTCTCGTGCTTTAAGGAGCTCTTGGAAGGGACACGTTTGTCACAGCTGGAAGAGGAAATGAGCCTCTTCCAGCTGTGGGCCACAGCAAGGTATGTTGACAACGTCTTTCTCTTGACTCTCCGGAAGACCATGGCAAGCTGTTTTTTCACCTTTGGGCAATATTGCCACAAAGTAAAGGCAAAGGGAGGTAGCTGCTGACAGCAGGGCTCACCCAGCCCTCACCACCTGGAGATCTAAACCCCTCACTATTTTGGCCCCTGTGTCCTGGAAAGAAGAACAAATGCAAGAGAGAAGTTTTCTAGCACATCTATCAAATTTAGTCCAAGAATGCAAAATATCTGGGGTATGTGAGCAACAGAATAAATCAGGCAGTAGATGTTTCAAGTCTAATGGTGACACATGCAGCACTGTTTAATCAGCTAAATCCTGGGCTGTGGAACACTTCCATGTATAGCAATGCTGTTATAACACTGCCAGCCATGGACAGCAATGGCACTCATTCATTATTGTGATACAGCTGCCCTTCTTTTGAAGGGCCTGATCCAAGACCCACTGAAATCCCATTGACTTCAGAGTACTTTGGATCTAGCCGTAACAAAGGGATTTTCAGCGTTCCTTTGTAACAAAGCAAAAACAAAGGAGCACTTTTGGGCTGCTGTTTCTCTTCATCTTTCTGGATATTTGCCTGTTCTTCCCCACCCAGGCAGCTATGTTTGCTTTTCCCCACCCAGGTCTCTGTATCTCCAGTCTCATTGTCTCTTCTCAGCTCACTCTCCCTGCCAGCTCTGACACCTGATGTAGCCTTTGGTCTGTTTAGGGTGCCACCTCCCTGCTCTCTTCCAACCTCCTAACTTTGAAAAAGAAAACACATGCTGCCATAACTTTGCTTTATAAAGGTCCAAGGAGCTTCAGAACATTCCCAATGAGATGATAACATCCAGTGTTATTATGAGGGATTGTAAAGATCAGGAGAGAGGTTGTGAGAATCTCTGTCATGGAAGATTTTTAAGGAGGTTAGACAAACATCCATCAGAGACAGTCGAAGTATAGTAGTGCAGCTTCACAGCCTAGTAAGGGACTATATAACACTTTGATAAGCATTTTTTAAATTGCTACAAAATTTCCACAAATTTTTTTCTTGCCTGTTGCCTTCTGTAAGACTTCCACAGAGAGACAGCGTGCTGCCCATTTACAGAGCACAAATCCAAGTATCTCTGTCCATTGACATCACTATAAGGCCTCCTGCTGTCTTTACGAAGCTCAGACTTTCATTTGGGCCTGAGTCAAAGAACTGAAACCAACTTTTATTTTGTCCAGTTTAGTCATTTGCATTGCTGAGATATCTGTTCATGTTCCTCTTTGCACTCATCAGCTTTGAATCATTGTTATAGGAAGAGTACAGGGCTGGATTTTCTTACAGAAAATTTCAGTGAACTTTTTACACTAATACACCAGAGATGTAAGCTAGCACCTCTCTGTCAATGAAGCTATGAATATTTTAAGAGTAGATGAAGATGTGGCCCATGAGGGGTATATTGCTGTATGCTTAGGCCTGAAAAAAAAAGAGCTAATCTTAAGGACTGATGCAAACAAATATTATTTTTCAGTAATTTTTGTTGAAGCAATTTTGCAGTAGTGAGAAATTAAAGTGGAGAAAAAAACCCCACATTTATCATTTAAAGATGTGGTGGCCACGTAGAATTCAGAAAAAAACATTTCCTAAATTTTCTATTTTTAGTTCCTTGAAATCCAAAATGGTAGCAAAAGAATTAACCAGCATTCCATGAGTGAAGCATATACAGGTGATAGCAAGCTAGAATTTAACAATTAACTGCAGGGATTTTTCTATTGTTTCTTGGTTTACAAGCAAAATGACCCAGTAATGAAATTTCACAATTCTAATCTAATCCTCCCCAATATCTATGGCAAACAGTAGTCCCAGTACAAAGATTTTCTGCTTTGTTCTTAAGCACGTATTTACTTCTACCCATTTGCTTTCTGAAATTCTCTCTCTCGTTTGTCATCTGAAGAACTCCGTTTAAAAGGAAAACAGGCTTCAGACATGAAACAGCTACATTCCTGAAACATGAGATGAACAACCTTTAATTCATGCAACCTTTCATTTACCATAATGTTTAATGGATGGGCCAGTTTCATTATGGACAATGTCTCTCCCTGTCATTAGCCTGCAGAAAGGTCTAAAACTCTTAAGCATTTAAAGGAATGCTGTTTCAGGCTCTGTACTCCCTCCTTCCCTCCCTCCCCTGCTCCCCATCATCCCTTGTGATGGCCCTTGTTCTAAGTGCATAATCTAAATGCTGTACTCTGCAAATTGCATTTCTTGTTTGCTTCGAGCTTCGAAGGACCCTTCTGAACACTTTTTATACAAACCCTAACAAGGTCAAAGTTGGAAAAATCTCAGCTGGTGGACTTGGATCCCATGAGCTAGTGACCATTTATAATTAATATTAATGAATGGCAGACAACACATGTTTATTGCTTAAGTAGAAATGTGCATTGCTAAACCAGAAGGATTTAGTTTTAAATCCACAAGAAGTGACTTTATTCCTTGTACGGATGTGGGCGGTGGGAGGGAACACCAGTGGGTGATCCAGCCCCTGCTACATTTAAGCATGAGCAAGGAAACGATACTCTGTAATGAAGGATGCTGAGCTCTCTATTTAATTGAAGTATGATGTTTGGTCCTTCAAAATATTAACTGAAATAAGGAGGACTTTCTCTTCCAGTGGCTCTGATTTGCAGTAGTAGTGGGTTTTATCCATAGATCCCAAAGCACTTACCAAAATTAAGGAACTCTTATCTCCATTTTACAGTTGTGGAACCTAAGGAAGTCATATGAAGACTGTATTACAAAGAAAAAAAGGTTCATCACTGAGACAAAGCATCACATTCCCAGCCACAGTATATTTTATGTTACTGGATATTTTTCCCCAGCAGCCTTAAATTAAACTAAAGCTATGATGGATAGACCTCTCAAGTTTAAATGTGACACAGTGGAAGATGCCATATGGAGATGGAAGAGTCTCTATGAATCCCTCTGAATATTACAGGCTCAAGGTTGATGGAATCTCTGTTTTCTAACTGAAAGCAACTCACTCTTTTAGAGTACATAAATGAACTTCCCGGACATAGAGGCATCTTAATATTTTCAAAAGTACATAAACAATTTAAATAACTTCTTACAGTTTCTGGTTGAGGTTGGAGTAACAGTCTATTTGCTCTGGATTCATTGGACAAAGCATCCTGCTCCTTTTAGTATCTTACTACAGTATGTGTGCACCAACTGTTTGCTGTTTTGTTGCCCCTGAGATTTCTACATTTCTGTATAACAGTCTATAAAGTGTTTCTGGGCATGCCATTCCAGACGCTTTCAAAATATTACCGGTTTTAGTGGCTACAGGGTTGGTCTCAGATGTTATGAAAGAGTGCCTAAGGAGTTGCTAGCAAAAGCAGGTGGCTCTCAGATCTGTAGAAACAGTGAGTAGTTTCTCGTTTTGACTAAAGTAGAAGTTCTTTGAGCAGGCAGGAAAGTGATTAATTAGTTTTAAAAAGAACATGAACCTATTAGTTGACTAGTGTACAGTGGGCTGCTACATCTGGAGGCAGGAGGCAGCTGGAAGGAGACACTGCTGGTCCCCACAGTCCCAGTTTTCAGAAGCTAGAGAAGGTCCTGGCTTCTTGCAATACATCATAGTACAGAAAATATCACTCGCTGAACTTTTGCTTCAGGTTCCCTAGAACCTTTTTGCAGCTCTACAATTCAGCTCCTGTAACCAGCCCCACCATATGGGCTGTGCACACCCCACAGGCACGCCTGGAAGTGTAAAGCATAAAATTGTCACCAATTCACCAGCACTGCTGTAGCACTCTTACAACACCAGCCAAGCACCAAGCAGAAAAATAAAACATGCCTACAGCAAGTTCTGCTGAACTGCCATTATATACTGCTGGTGGGAACCGTGCTAGACAGGGTGCAGGGCAGATCTCCCGGTGGGGTGGCTAAGGGGTTACAGACTTTCCTTAGCACTTGGTGGCCCACTGTCGTGAGAGGCTGCATTTCCTCTAACCTTTGGGCCATGCAACCCCATTCATATCCGATCTAAACGGCATGGTGGTCAGTTTATAAATTATACTAAGTGAAGTGGGCTGCAGTGATGCACTGTCACATGGCATACTCATTCTTCACATTCCACTTCAAGCTACTCATAAAGCCGGCTGCTCACTTCAGTGTGCAAAGCCTGTGTTACTACAAACAGCTCTAAATGCACAGTTCATTCCCAGAGGGATTTAAAAAGAATAAACTTATCACATTCTTGAAGAAAAAAAAAAAGAAGAGAAGACAGACTGGATGAAATTCACATGGACAATTTCTATCTGTGATTCATTTTAAATTGAAGACTTACAGGGAATGTTAAAACATTTGCATTCAAGTTTTTTTCATGCATGTCTTTCATGACCCCTACTTAGAAATCTTTTTTTAATATTTTATAGGGCGGAATTTTCCAAAGGAATGGAAAATACCAGATTACCAAAGTCATCACATTTCCCAGAAACTTGTTGATTTCAATGAAGCCCCAGTGGAAAGTAGGCAGGTTTTGAAACAACTTTGCCTTTGTGTTACATTTCTGTCTGCCAGCTTGTCCATTGGGTTGGCCTTTGGCAACCCACCTGGCAGGCTGACAAGGACTTGAGAGCCTGAAAATCTGAGATCCCTTTGAGAGCATCTTGGTCACCTCAGTTCCTTGAGCTTCCTAGGGCTAAGCTCTGAATCACTTTGGCATAAAAATTTCCCAAGCCTTTTTCAAAGGCTGCGGAAGTCTTGGTGATCCCAATCCCCTTCTCCACAAGCTGCTCTCTACCTGGTGAACTGCCAGGTATGCTCTCAGTAGGTGAGTAAAACTCTTCAGAAACATATGGAAATGGCCAAAATGAAATGTCATGTCACCCTTTTTGAAAGGGGACCTTTGGAGTTCCTGATCTGTATGAGATTTAGAAACCTGACCTGTCATTTTAATCAGCGTGAAAATGTATTTGGAAATGTTGGCACGACCTAGAGAGGGGAGTATCAATGCTTTGGCCAGCTGAAATAGTACACACACATTGGAGACATAGAACAGAAACAGTCATTTTTCAACACCTTGTTTTGTAAAGTATCCTTGAAAGCAAATTCTCCCTTCATTTACACCAGAGACCAACCTTGGTGACCTCCGCATGTTTGAGCAAGTACAACAGAGGGCAGAATCGGGCTTCTGGTGAATTTAAGTAATAGCACCCTGGCTCTGGGCTCATGGTTTTGCTGAGTGGATCCATCAGGGGCTGCCGTCCCGCTGCGTGTTAGCTACTGCCGACCGGCTGATCCATCCATCAGGCTGGCCTGGGTTACCTGTGGGATGCGCAGGGGCTCCTGTCTACCTGTCAGCACAGGTGTCACCCCAGGTGGGAATGCAAACAAACCATGCTTAGGGCAGAGGGCACAAGTGAACCGTGCAGAGCGGGGCCAGAGGTGCATCCTGTTGACTCCTCATCTTCCTTTACCTTCCTGGCACATCAGGAAACTTAAGGAGATGTAAGGAGGGGGCTCCAGGGGGAGCATGTAGCTGCACCTACCCCAGAAAATGAAACGGTGGAAGACACCTGGGTTCCCTGGCCCTGGCATCTAGTGCCAGGGCAGGAACTGGTGGCCTGGCCCAAGTGTTAGAGTCAGCACTCGCAAATCCCCTCCAGGATCGGTACTCAGTCATTAATACAGCCCAGGTCCAAGCCAAGGTCACTTAGGGAAAAAGGCAGTCTTATGGATGCATCAAAACATTGGGGCCGTATCATCTTCTGAACTGGCAGGTTACATTAATGCGATCCGTTTAAGTAAAGCCAAGGAAAACACCTTTTCTTGTTTATCCCTCCCTTCAGAGCACTCCGAGAACAAATTTGAGTACTAAAGAAACAAGTTTCCTTGGGTGTTTTCTCCTTTTTACTATTGTACTAGAAAGAGTTCAAATCTCTGCTGAGGCACTAGCATCTGTCTCTTATCATGTATAACTTTTCTTGATTATTTCTAGAGAGCCAGACTAAACATGCGGGTCTGACATAATGCAGCATCACATTTTTATTTCTGGTTTGCTCAAAAGCCTGCACCAGCTGAACTAAGTCTCTAAAAAGAACTCTATTTATGACCTCAATCTGGGCTAGTGGGAGGGCTTGGATTATTGGTGCCTAAAAGGAAAACAAGTTATGACAGATTTCTGCCAATATCCTGACGCTCCAACAACAGGATAAGGGGTTTTAGTGTACCGATCACTACTGTCGCCAATCTTTGTATTGGTATCTGATTCTGTTAGTCTTAAAAGAGGCTTATAAGGTGGATCTAGACACTCATCTACCTTTTTGCCACTTTTAGGAGAGCTGTCAAAATCAAATCCCATTCAGAAGCCACCATTAAAAATCTCAAAGCAAGCTTGGTGAGAAAACACCACTTTCCTAAATACCAGCATGGTGTATGTCACTTCCCATCCTAAGCAATGTGGAGTGGTTTTCTGCTCTGCTAAATAGCCATTACTTTCCTTTCTTTGGAAGCTGTGTTCAAGGTTTATAAGCTGCGGGTTCTTATAAGATGAAAACTGTTATGTAATTATAAAATTGCTGTTGTTAGCACAACATTAGTCCTGATTAAAACAAGGCTGCTAACAAATTCCCTTAGTCCCAACAGACAAGTGCAAAGAAAATAAATCCCCACAGGCTCTGGTTTGAAAAGACAGCAGTAAATGTCTCCTCAAACAGCAAACAGAACTCATTATAGAAATCCTCCTCCTCTTGCTGCTCCTTTGACTGGAGGATATTCTTGTATTTTCAGGAATTGGCAATGTGTTTTCTATGGCACAGGAAAGGCAGCTCCAACCCATTTCTATTGCGAAGAGGTCATCACAAGACAGTTAAGCCAGGGTCTTTCCATAAGCCATACTTATGAGCTCAGGAGTGTAGCAGTGTCATTTCCCAAGCAGACCACAACAGGAATGATCACTTCCTACCTCCCATACATCTAATGGGATACTACTTGCTCTTTATCTGCTACAGCAGCAAAGCTTGACATCTCCTGTCTTGGCATAGCTGATCTGCTCAGCCTCCTCTCTTTCCTCTCTGCCTGCTTTATGCAAATGGCTATTGCGCAGGCCTGATCTATTCCTGGTTTTAGACACAACATTCTCATTCCCCCTAATGTGCCTGCCTCAGCCTTGTCCTCTTCTTGCAAGGACAGGCTAGCACGCACAACATACATAAGAACATTTTCCAAGTGAATGCAATCTAGTAGTCCAGATCCTATTTTCAGAGGCAACTGAAGCTCAAGGATCCTAAATCTTGTAGCAAGACTTCTGTAGGTTTCAGGCTCCAACATCACCAGCTAGAGTCTACATCTGGAGAAGTATTTCCATTTTCAGGAGGAGATAGGGCACGTAAGTACAAGTTAGTCACTAAGTCCCCGAATGCAGTTGCTTAACCATAAGTGTCGGTATCATTTGAGGTGTCTTGGGTTATCTAAGATCATTATATAGGACTGTGGATATGACACGCACCTTAAGACCTGTATCCATCTGGACTGGTATGTGGCAGCCAGGTAGGCTGTCCTCATGCATCTCAACAGCAGGAGAACCTAGGTTTGGCCAAATCAATTGCTCCTTGAATATCTTTGGACTTCAGCACCTTTAAAATTTTTACCCATATTCACTTCAGCATTTGGTGTATCTTCAAAAGTAAGGCCAGGAAATGCACTGAGCTGTGTAGCACCGAGGTAATTCTGAAGTTGTTGATCCTAACCACTCTGGTCACCTGAAAATCTAGTGATTATAAAATAGGGCCACTCTAACTAGGAAACAATGCTTTCTGATAAGAAAGTTGTGCTGTTTAAACTTCAAAAAGCCATACCAGATGAAACAGCCGCTAATGGCTTGTGAATGAAAGGAGAACATCCTTTGCATCACTGGGCAGTTGGAGGTTTGGAGGATTGTTATCTTGGCAAGCAGTGTGAGTACATGCTACAGCCTGTGTTCCAGAAAAAAATGTGTCACTTTTCTGGAAAATGAGAGTGATCTACTCATTGCATAATATCACACAACTATATTGTAGACAGTGCTGTAGTAAGTGGTTTTAGAGCCTGGGGCATGCTACTCTTACTGGTCTCTTCGCTCAGCACGTGTCATGCTGCTGTTGTCCAGGTCACATCATGAGGAAAGGGTGACAGACTGACTAAAAAAAGTCTCTGAGAAGTGTGTAGATAGGTGGGAAGGAAGATGACACAGAGTGGTGGCACTTAGTCCCCAAGTTTTGTCCCTGTATCTCATGGGTTTCAGAGGTATTGGGGCACTGGTACTGGAACACCAGTGCTGAGAGTGCTCCAGTAGCTGGGAAAGTGCTGAGAGGTCAGCCGAAGCTGTGAGGGGTGTGAAAGAATACTGTGGCACGTTACAGCTGTGGCTTGTGGTCTTTTATTACAGCTCTTCAGCTTACTACAGTGTAGTGGGGAGGATTTTGTGGTCCGTGGTGACATGCACAGTAGAAGCGCCAGGACCCTCCCAGATAGGGGCCAATTACGTCGGTGCCTGCAACCCCGCCAGGCACAGTTCAGTGACTCCTCTTGCCCTTTCTGCTCTCCCAGGGTGAATTTCTCTGTGGGAGTGATCTCTCCTAAAGAAATATGATCATCTCAAATGCCTGACGCCAGATTCTCATCCCTCTGGGGTTTTCCATGAGACCTACCCTGTGACAGCTCCCCCACCAAAGCAAAGCAGTTTGCACAGTCAGGTTTTATGCCTTCCTATGGTGGTTTGGGGTTTCAGTGCCCACGGAAGGGACAAGTGAACAAATATGCTGCTCTGAGTTCCCTGTAGTAATTACAGCTGCATATAATAGGGTGGGACTAAGTGACAATGCCTAAAGTAGATGAAATCTGGAACCTGGGGTAGTTAATCCACATCAGCCGTGATTTTTTCAGTAACTCTCTCCCACATAGTACTCTTAAGCACCAAGTTCTCCCAAGTCGCCGCCAACCCTTCCTGCTGTTACTGCATAAAATACAGCTACAGGTCTAGTGGAAACACCACATCTGATGTGATAATGCAAAGACTTCTCTGAAATACTCTGCCTTGCATAGTTAAAGATGTATTCAGACATGGCTTGCATAAATACCGATGCAGGGATTTCTTCAACCAGGGGCTATAAATTAGATTAACAAGAACTCAGCACGTTTAAGCTGATTTGATATGTAATTATACTGTTCTCTGAATTAATTTCATGTATGCATTTAATTTGAACTACTGCACTTCTCAAAATTATAGCATGTCTGTAGACTTTCTTCAATATATAAAGTTGCTACTATTAGGAGTAAAGTATCCCCTATCTACAAGAAAATTCACTGGGCAGTGCCTGCAGACTAATTCTTCCAGTTTAGTTGGCTGTACAGTTTTGGTTCTGGAATAAAAGCTATTTTAATGCCAAATAATTACTTAACAGTAGTATTAGAATCTCACGAATCCACATCTTCATGAGCAAAACATTCTCTTGGAAAATGTTCAACTCTCTCCTATTTAAAAAGACTTACCCTCTGTTGTTTTGGTTTTTTTAATTTCGAAAGGTTTTATTGAATCTGTAAGAGGACATAAACGTTAGTAGTGTTAGTCATCACTGTAAGAGAATTCTATAACCCATCAGTGAACAATAATATTCCCATGCTGTGGCACAACCCGCTGCCTTTTTTTATATCCTCTTCCTGGCATACAAAAAAAAGTTTGTCGCGTACGCGATATAAAGCGCTGAGAGAAGACACAACAGCCGACACAGCGCGGACGAAGGGAATTGGACAGGAAACGCTCCTTGCTAACTCCTGAAAAAACAGCTCCCGGCTAGAGGAGGAAACCTCCACGCATGCGGAGCCGTNCGGGCCCGGCGCGGCACTGCGGCGCCTCCACGCGGGCGGCCCCGGCCCCGGCCCCGGCGCTCGCTTCCCGGGGCGGGGACCTGCATGTGAACGCAGTACAGGCACGTGAAAAAGGCACCGAGAGAGAGAGAGAGAGAGAGAGAGAGAGATGCATAAAGTGTTACATGTTCAAACACAGAAGGATTTTCTTCAACAACATTCTTCACAAGGGAGGACATTTTCTCGTAAGTTACATTGTCGTGTCATTTACTTCTTCCATGAGCTTCAGTTTTAATGCCGTCCTTGCCCTTTCTTCTTCTTCAAATGCAAAGTAGTTCAGAGATGAAGTTGTAAACCTAACGGCCCATGTCATTTTTGCACTTTGTATTTCACAGATGGCCAAATGCCCAAATTTCCAATGAATTTCCACAATTTCTGGTGTCCAGCTCAATGTGCTGTTATGAAGTGGGCTTCAGCAAGGAGTAGGAAGATGAAAAAATATTCAGGAACAAAATTCTGGGAAGAAGAGAGCAGGAATATGGACAGGGGGAAAGACGCGTGCAAGAATTTGGCTCCAGCTACTCCCCCATGCTAGCAGATAATTGCTGATAGAATCTTCCCTTGGGTCTAAACTGAACCAAGGACTGACTGGAAGTAACATTATATTGTCATATAAAAACTACCACTAAAATAGCAGTGAAAGGAGCTAAGCAACCAGCCTGGACAAAGATGACCCTTCTATGCTCTATGGCATTACCAGAACAGCATATGTCTAGAGGGCAGATCCTTTCATAAATGGCAACAGCATGGAGATGATGGCATTAAACCATGTATAAAATTGCACAGAAGACTCCAAACTAATTATCCTCAGAATAGAAGAAAATTACAATGGAGTTTTAAGTTCTTTCCAGAGATCAGTTTTGCTTGTCCCTTATAATGACACTAGTCTGATTAAAACAGAAACAGCAAAGCCATGCCTAGATAAGTCTCTAGCTAGACAGAGGTAGTGTATTCTTAGAATCTTCACACACATACATATAAATACATACATCTTGATCCATGACTGAAAGGGAAACCATTACATGTCATTCCAACTTATTTAAAGAATTCTGGCCAGAAAGTCATAGCTGAAGGATTTGGGCTAATCATCAAGTGAACAATGTCAAACACTGAATGTCTGGACAGTTTCCATTCAAATAACATTTCGTCTTGGGCCAACTGTATTTACAAACCACAGGAATGAAATTCCATACTGTCATTTATTCATTAGTAAAGAGACACCATTACAGTGGGATAAGATGCTTCTACATGGAGCTCTCCCAGTTCTCCTAGTGGTGGTAGCTCTTGCTGAGCCTCACAAGCCCATGCTGCAGGTCTCCTCTGGTCATCTTAGATGGTATTGCCAAAGTCAGAGAGAGATTCTGCAGGTATGTGGGCATATATTGGGGTAATCTCTGACTGGTTACCTGAAATTTGAGGTGCCATTTTAGATTTAAAGCTTTACTGCATATTTCAGAAACAACAGATGAGAAAGGCAGATGTTTGTCCCTACTTGACTTAACACTTGTATCTAAAACTTCCCTTGCTCTCTGATCTCAGACTGTGATGGTAAGGAATGGACAAGTTGTAAAATAAGCCCATAGAGCTACACAACAAGAAGAGGATACAGCATATCCTCACATTTTAGTCTTAACCCATGCTTTTTGCCTTCTCTTCACCTCCTCTGAATATCTCTCCCTTTATCTGACGTACTCCCCCTTGGATGGTCATCAGTTCTCAGAACAAAGCCGCTGCCCCTGCACCTACTCCGCCACTGTGACTTACACCGACACTGTGACCTACTCCCACAGAGTCCATCAAGGTACCAAAACCTCCCAGCTCTGGTTTTGAGTCTGGAATGGGTACAATTCATTGCATTCAGCACCCTCAACAGCAAGAGCTATTGCCAGGTTTGTGTAACTCCCCCAACATTATTGTATGAAAGCCTGGATTATCTCCGTTGATATTTAAAAGCAAATAGTATTTTTTCTGTAACAAAGAGGGATAGATTATTTTGGTAGTATCATTATGATCCATCCAAGAGTACTGAGGGAGCTGGCGGAGGAGCTTGCCAAGCCACTCTCCATCATTTATCAGCAATCCTGGTCAACGGGGGAGGTCCCAGACGACTGGAGGCTTGCCAATGTGACACCCATTTACAAGAAGGGTCGGAGGGAGGATCCGGGGAACTACAGGCCTGTCAGCCTGACCTCGGTACCGGGGAAGATTATGGAGCGGCTCATCTTGAGTGGGCTCACATGGCAGGTGCAGGACAACCAGGGGATCAGGCCCAGCCAGCATGGGTTCCTGAAAGGCAGGTCCTGCTTGACCAACCTGATCTCCTTCTATGACCAGGTGACCCACCCAGTGGATGAGGGGAAGGCCGCGGATGTTGTCTACCTGGACTTCAGTAAGGCCTTGGACACTGTCTCTCACAGTGTAGTCCTCGAGAAGCTGGTGGCACACAGCTTAGACAAGTGTACTCTTCACTGGGTAAAAAACTGGATGGGTGGACGAGCCCAGAGGGTTGTGGTGAATGGAGTTAAATCCAGTTGGTGGCGGGTCACAAGTGGTATTCCCCAGGGCTCGGTACGGAGGCCAGTTCTCTTTAATATCTTTATCAATGATCTGGATGAGGGGACTGAGTGCACCCTCAGTAAGTTTGCAGATGACACCAAGTTGGGAGGGAGGCTTGATTTGCTCGAGGGTAGGAAGGCTCTGCAGAGGGATCTGGACAGGCTGTATCGTTGGGCCAAGGCCAATTGTATGAGGTTCATCAAGGCCAAGTGCCAGGTCCTGCACTTCGGTCACAACAACCCCATGCAACACGACAGGCTTGGGGAAGAGTGGCTGGAAAGCTGCCTGGCGGAAAGGGACCTGGGGGTGCTGAATATGAGCCAGCAGTGTGCCCAGGTGGCCAAGAAGGCCAACGGCATCCTGGCCTGTATCAGGAACAGTGTGGCCAGCAGGAGCAGGGAAGTGATCATCTTGCTGTACTCAGCACTGATGAGGCCACACCTTGAGTACTGTGTTCAGTTTTGGGCCCCTCACTACAGGAAAGACACTGAGGTGCTGGAGCATGTCCAGAGTAGGGCAACAAAGCTGGTGAGGGGCCTGGAGCACAAGTCTTATGAGGAGCGGCTGAGGGAACTGGGGTTGTTTAGTCTGGAGAAAAGGAGGCTGAGGGGAGGCCTTATTGCTCTCCACAACTACCTGAAAGGAGGTTGTAGTAGGGTGGGTGCTGGTCTCTTCTGTCAGGTGGCTGGTGATAGGACAAGAGGAAATGGCCTCAAGTTGCAGCAGGGGAGGTTTAGATTGGATATCAGGAAAAATTGCTTTACTGGAAGGGTTGTCAGACATTGGAACAGGCTGCCCAGGGAAGTGGTGAAGTCACCATCCCTGGAGGTATTCAAAAAGCATGTAGACGAGGCATTTCTTGACATGGTTTAGTGGGCATGGTTGATGGTTGGACTCAATGATCTTAAAGGTCTTTTCCAACCTAAATGATTCTATAATTCTATGATTACCAGGATATCATAAAACAGCGTTTGGGCAGATGCTTTTCAATACTTGTCCAGAAATTTCTCCAGGTAAGGAGGCATACAGGTCAGTATGACATTGTATCGTGAAAATCTCAAATGAGGTTGCTTTTGAAGATTTCACTGGGATTCATCTGGCCACAGGTGAATTTCAGCCTCATAGCTCAGTAGATGAACCAGTTCCACACAGAACAAACCTAATTTGTTTTAGGCTTGCGCGTACATAGAAGTTTGATTCAATGTCATACCTGCATTGGTTTGTAAAGCAAATAGAAGGAATAGAACCATAGAATCACAGAATGGTTTGGGTTGGAAGGGACCTTTGAAGATCATCCAGTCCAACCCCCCCTGCCATGATCAAGGACATCTTTCACTAGACCAGGTTGCTCAAAGCCCCATGCATCCTGACCTTGAACACTTCCAGGGATGGGGCATCCACAGCCTCTCTGGGCAACTGTTCCAACGTCTAACCACACTCACCATAAAGAATTTCTTCCTTATGTCCAAGTATAAATGCACTATATGATATCATCTCCACAGCCAATACACAAGGTTTTAATGTTCCGAAGGGGACAAGAAGCTTTATTGGAGCGGTCTGTAGCAGTCCTCAACTGCACCATCCTCAACATCTTACCTTTATAAGTATTTAAAGCAATAAAGTACTTGAATACCTAATTTTGTAATGATGGTCTAAAGCTTGACTTGAGCCTTGGAACACCACTTTTTAGTCTGAAGAGGGTGACATACCTGTGCTGGATCTGAGAATTCGTTGTGGGATTCATGTTGCAATACCAAGTAACCCCTGGGACATGGGTGTGGTGGGGGTTAAGGGAGGGCAGAGGGATTTTTTAAAGATGTAGATGCTGAGCATTGGCAATGAAGGGGAGTAACATGATGGCTAATTTAATCTCACCGTATGCTCTGGGTCCCAGCTCAATTTAGACCAGTCAATAGTTAATGCTACCTGGCTTCAGCCATAGATGTCCCCCAACCAGCTGTGTTTTGGTGGAGTACATGGAGCCATGCCCCTGGCTGTTGGGGACAGGCTATGAGTGTGTGAGATATTTGTACCAGCTCTAAAGCACCGAGGCTCCCCAGGGAGCTCTTGGCTTTTTGCTCAGAGTCAGACTGCTAGTCCAGTGGCCAGATTTAGTAGTTAGATGAAGTGCTGGACATTTGTAAACACTAGTACTAGTGTCCAGTTTCTAACGGGAAGTGCTAATCCAGGGCTGGTTTTACAGGCTATGGCAAAGCGAGGGAGTCAGAAATTGCAATAAACTGAGCATATCTTCTAATGTGCCATCATTTTTATTGCAGGGAAAAAAAGTAGGGAGGAGAAAAGGAAAAAGTCCAACAAAGACGAAAGCAAGGAGACAAGACAGGAAAGCAAAGGGCGAGCAGCCCGAAGACAAAACCGAGAACAGAGGGAAAACAGCAACAAAACGCAGCTGAAGAAAAAAAAAGCCCCAAATAAAGAACAGAACCTGGCACCCATCGACACTGCACATTAACAGCTCTCCATGATTGTTTAAGTCTTATGATGCTGCTATCTCTACCAGATCGCCCTGACAGGTGCTCCAACTGTTCAGGCCGCAAATGGACAATGCTACCAGTTATTATTAAACTTTAAACAACATTCCAAATACTTCCTATATTCTCCAAGCAACCATAGTTTATTAAAGAGATTGACATGAGCCAAGAAAAAAAAAAATCTAAAAATGGGATACTTTAAAAACTGTTATATTATATGCTTCCATGCATCTGTAAAAGGCAATTAAGAAATTTTGTATATATTAATAATAGGGTATAAAATATAGCAATATAATAATGAATGACATTCAGATGAACAATGTTCTTTTTCTTTGTAAAATATTTTTCAAGCTATTGTTTAAGTATGAGGCAAGAGATATGTCTAAATCAAAGAGGCAAATTGTATCCCTTCATATATTGTACATAAATATTAAGAGAAGGAGGAAAATGTTTCTGAAGAGCCAGTAGGATCCTAAGGTTTTATAACCTTTGGTGGACCAGGATGGGATTGCCCTGTGATTCCCTGGTCCATGCTCCAGACACAGGTGAGAAACACCAGAGGAAAGCTGGCAGGGCTTCACAGCCTGAGGGAAAGGAAGCACAAGCATCTGCAGCTTTGAAGACTGAATCCCTGAGGCAGAAGGCGACAGAGCTGAGCTTGAATAGCACTCTTATCTGTGGGACAACACTATGTTTTCTGGTCTAAACAGTGGTATCGTGTGTGCTGTTTTACGCTTTTTATACCTATGTGTAACTTAAGTCTACATTTCAAATCTTCTGGTGAATGACAAATCGTATTTGTAGGAGACAATGTTGAGTTAATAAAACCCAGAAAAATAGATCATGTAAGTATGTGTTTTTCACAGTGATGGTGTTGCCTTTTCTACTGGGGGAAGGAATAATTTCATAGCTTCACAGACAGAAGAGGACACAACTTACACCCACAAGGTGCATCTAGTGGAAAAGTATCCGCAACAATAAATCTACTGAAGGACAGAAATTACAAACTTCTGTCCAATTTTACTTAAATTCTTGTTCTAGTTCTTCTCTCCAACACAGCAGAGGTGAAAATCTCCACTGCTCAGAGGACAAACCAACGCCCTTGGCACCATTCTGACTATATTAGTGGCTAGAGGGACCCACAAGTCAGGCTATGCTATACACTGACTCGCTGCTCAGAAATGGATTTACCCTTTACAGAAATACATTGAGGAACCAACATGCTTCATAGCATGTGTTTTGGTGTCGTGCTTTCCCCAAGGGCAGTTGGCCTAGGGGTAACAGTCTGCCCAGTGTAGTGCATGGACTAGAAAACATGGCAGGTGAGGCTTCCCAGCCAGTTCCCACCCCTATTCACTATTTCTGTTTCTCACAGTGAGTTTGACCTTAAAAAAAAATCTGCCCGACACTGAAGCCTGTCTGTCAGGCTGAGGAAGCCTGAGCGACAGGCTTTAGTGACTTTTGCAGGGATATCCTAATCATCCAGACAGCAATGCAGTACAGTTTCCTACATGTTGCTTTGTTAGAGCTTTATCTCTTAAAGATACGTGTATAGATGCAGTAATCTAATAACATGGGTGTTTAAGGCTCCCACAGCTTGCCTCCAACTTTCAGAGGAATTACTCAAAACTTTCTGTAACCAGTTCCTGATTATAGACATATACTATATTTTTGCTGGTGAGAAGACCTAAATGCTAAAGGCTGAATTTTACAGAGATGAGCATCATATGCATGTAACACTCATCACATCCAACAAAGTCTGAATGGGTGAGAGAGAAAAGCAGGGTGTACTGAATGCCTGCAAGAGGCACCTAACAGAGGGAAACTGGAGTGGGGGGTGGCTATCTGTGGGCTCCCAGCTCTACCACATAACTTGTGTACACCCTCCTCCAGAGTGAGCTGGTTTCAGTCTCCCACTACTGATCCTGGCAGCAGCAGTCATCTTCCTCCACCAACATCTTCCCACCTTCTTGGCAGCAGTGACTGAGGAGAAGCTGGTCTCAGAGAAGTGGAGGGTGCAGGACCTGTGCTCAGCACAGAGGCTCTGGGTGATGCTGAGGGGAGGCACAGAAAGGAAAGGAGAAATCCTGGGGCTGCCAGACTCGGAGGTTGGCACCAAAAGATGAGGTGCAAGCAGCAGTTCTGGGCTGACAGGGGTTGGCATGACAACAGAAAGCAGCACATGCTGCTTCAAACCGTCTCTTGCAGCTGCAGTCACCCATCTGTCTGGGGTGCTGGTGGGCAGAAGGGGATGTTCAGCTGCTCAGGAACGATCTACTGCTCAATTTATTTCCTCCAGGGACAGGTTGTTGGCCAGATGAAGTATCTCTCGTTGGATTCAGCAAGCTAGACCACCAGCTGGACCACACACATAACTGAACCAAGGAGAGCTTTGTCTACAACTCTTAAAACTAACCAGTAGGATTGTGTCCTTTCTCTGTCTTAATTAAGTATAGTAGTTAAATGGCAAGGTCAGGGTCAGATGGAAGGCAGCTCTTGATAAAAGCATAAGCAAAAACCATAAAAATGAACATGAGTGTTCAGAGGGGAATTAAAAAGAGGAAAAAGCAAAACAAGGAGCTAAACCCAGAATGTCCCTGATCTCAGATATTCTCTACTACAACACTTGGAGGAGTCAAAGGAATGCCATTTATCTGGCAAAGATAGACAGAAGACTGGAAAAGCAATATCAAGTAGTTCAAGAGCTATAGACTGAAGGGGAAAAAAAGAGGGTGAAAGGAAAAGAGGAGAATTTAGGATACAAATGTGAGCTTTGTTATGCACTGCCACATAAACCTTTATTACAAACTCCAGCATGCCCCTCCCTGCTTACGCAAGTGCCAATGACAAGAGACACAGTTTGTCTTACCAAGAGCAGGACTTGGAATACTATCACCTTTCAGCAAGGGATAAAAATGTAAAAGGAATTTGGCTTGTGGCAGTAATAATTCATAGCAATAGTACCTGAAAAACCATGATACAACTTTTCCTGGAAATGATCAAGGAAGATGCCGTCATGTTGTTCCCTCCCACACAGGATAATGTTTGATAATATTTCCTGTAGCCATGGTGAAGCACTAAAAAGCACATCCAGCTCATCTGGGCAATGAAAAGTTGCGCCAATCCTGGCACTGAATGTAGACTACCCTGATGGTAGGTGAACTACTCCATTGGGACTCCCAAGAAACTGAAGAAGATTATGGACCTTTGTAGGTCAAATATATATTGCAGTGACACTTCTTGGCCACCCAGCAATAAATATGTAAAATCAGGAGTCAATGATCTTATGTGCTGAGTAAGAGCTCATGGGGACTCTTATGACCTTACTGATTAAGTACTGCAAGTAGCTGTGACTAAATTTGTGTGAAACTTCTTTCCTGACAATTGCTTCCCTGTTACAAAATAACTCAAAACCTTAAGAGTCAATTTTAAGTAATTTCCAGAGGAGGATTATGAACAGAGCAGGATTATGAACAACGTTTCTTAAAATGGGAGCTAAATTGAATGGTTGTTAATTGTCAGCCAAATTCATAGTGTGTTAATTATTAAAGAACAGTACTGGAATAAAATACTAAATATTAGTTATTGTCAGTAGGTATAAACAAATGAGGTTCTATTTCTGACAGTTAAGGTGCTCAGGGAATTGTAATCAGTAACAAAGAGGCAGAAAAATGCAAAAGACCACTGTTATGGCCCAGCTTCAGATCTGTCTGACCAAGCTGTAGCTTGTTCTATCACCTGGCTCCATGTTAGTGAAGACCTAATAAGGGAATCCAGTGTTAAGGTATCATAAACAGTTTAAGCTCTGAACTGCTGAACCCTGCATTGAAATTGTCCCAGCAGCTTTATTCTGAGCCACCAGAGCAGATTTGTCAGGCTGATCAATGCACTGAATAAATGACAGGTTTTGCTGTACCCTGCAGTAAAGTGGCAGCAGCAGGACTCATCAGCAGAATGGGACCATCACCATCACCAGTCATTCCCCACAATGAATGTCTTGTGACATACCCTCTACCAACTGCCTCTGGATACTTGTGGTTGATATGCTGATGGGAAAACAGCACATGAATATTGTTATTAATTCAGAAGTATTCCTCTGTATCCCTCATGAGTCACTGACATTTATTTTCTGTTTCTGTGGTTTTAGGTGCTGAAATTTATTAAAGGCTGAACTTTATGATGCAGCATGAATGTACCATAACTCTTGTACTTAATTGCTATGCATTGTTATTTTCAGAGACAGCACTGGGTTTCATTTGCATGGTTCACATGAAGCTGCAAGAATTCAAACAAAAATATCTGCATGGCATGACATAATAGCTGATCACGGAAGCCACTCTTTGTAGTGACATTCTGCAAGCGGCAGCTGAAGCTGCAGTTTCAGCCTTGCCTAAGTCCAACAGGGAGGGCTTAGGCAGTACTGTCACATTTTCAGGCTCAGATCTGCTGCTTCATTGCTGTTCCTTAGCACAAAGCTTACACAATAAAGATCTTGCACTCTGTCGTGGTTTCAGGTCAGCCGGTAACAAAGCACGACAAAGCCGCTCACTCACCCCCCATCCCCGCACCTGGCCACGTTGGAATGAGGAGAAAATACAAAGGCAGGCTCGTGGGTCGAGACAAGGACTGGGAGGGGTCACTCCCCACTTATGGTCACGGGCAAAAGACAGGCTCAACTTGGGGAAGAAACAAAAAAAATTTAATTTACTACCAATCAAATCAAAACCAAGGGTATTAGGAAGGAAAACCAAACATCAGAACACCTCCCCCCACCGCTCCCGCCTTCCCAGCTCAGCTCCATTCCCAGTGCTTTCTACCTCCTCCCCCCGGCGGCACAGGGGAACAGGGGATGGGGGTTGAGTCAGCTCGCCACACATCGTCTCTCTGCCGCTCCTTTCCTCAGGGGGAAGATTCCTCACTCGTTCCCTGCTCCACCGTGGG
>VYZV01030793.1:0-21138 GCA_013401275.1 Pandion haliaetus | reverse complement strand
GGCGGGTCCGACATTTTGGCGTGGGGAATTTTCCAGCAGCTTCTTAAGGAGCCATCTCTTCAGCCCCCCTCCCCTGCCACCAAAGAAAACCGCGCCACACAAACCCATAACACACTCTTATGCAGCAAGTGTACTCTGCACTTACACATCCTGAAATAATTCTCCCATATGGCCCCTTGTTAACAGTGAATTAGATTTTTCCTATTATTTTGTGATAATATGGCATAATTTAAAGAGAAGTCAGCATGTTTGCTCACCTTTATAATAACTCGTCTGTCCCCTATATCTTTCCCAACTTAGCACTGATATTCCTAGGGGATTTAGACATACTCTTTTAGACACAGAATGCTAATTGCAATTGCCTTTGAGAAACAAGAGTACCCATTGATTGGTTTGTCACAGAAATTCCTGGTTTTCCATGGGTAGATCAAATTTTTGTTGATAGTGTTCTCTAGAGCATTTCAGAGTATTAATAATGTCCATATCAATATCTCATACACAAGACAGTCCTTCAATTTCTTAAAAATCAACTCTCTGCACTCTTGCAGAAGGCTGTTTGGAAGTGCATCTTTGCCTGAGGAACAGTTGTTAAACACTGTTTTAGATATAAAAACATTCTCATGTCTGAGAATGATCATGTGTATGTCAGCAAGAAAACAGACCTTTAAAGATTTTTTAAACTGGCCGTGTGGTGCTGCTTTTTAGAATTTACTAAGTATTTCCTAGAAGTCTGAAGACGTATTTCAGCACCTTGTGGCTCTGTTTCCATCTCAACCTTACCTCATCCTATCTGGCTGTTCAGGGAAAGGTTAATAACAGGTACAGTACTCTCCACCTTCCTCTCTCAGTGCACATGCAGGTCTGCACTTACACTGTCCATACATCTAAACTACTCTGTCCTGCTTAACTCACATAGATGCTGTAAATGCATTTGGTTTGGGGTCATTAACCATTCTCCCTTCTGACTGGCTTTTCTTCAGTTAGGTACACATATCTTCTGAATTTTCTGTCTCCAGCTGAATTTTTGAAGCTCTGGTCACTGTGGTCACATATAGAAGGAAAGAGTGGTCTCTCATTCATCTCTATTCTTGCTTCTTCCTCCTGTCTTCTCCACTTCCCATCTAAGTCTCCTTTCCTTCCCCTTTCTTCTTCACTACCTCCATTCCTCTCCTTCTTCTAATCCATCTTGGATATTCTCACTGACAAACCTAACTGCTACCTGAGTGGCAAACTGAGTGCATTTGACTTTTGAGTCTCCTCTTTCTCCTTTTCTTCACACCCCTCCCTTGCTTATCTTACTTCACTTGTGCCTTCTTTTGAAGGCTATGACCCAAATTAAAACCAAACTGTCTCACTACCAGATTCACTTGTAATCAAGGAGGCTCAGCCTGGGCAAAGGAGAGTAAGCAGTCTCTCTCGGATAAAATTGCCAGCACAACTTTTTCTGTAATCAGTACTGTGGAGGCCGAAGAATATCTGCAGGTACCACAAAAATACGATGCAATATAACAGGGACAGGAGGGAAAAGAGCTGTCAGCTGGTCCACCACCTTTAAAAGGGTAAAATGAACAAAATTGAACTAGCAACAGCAACTGAATTTACTTGTATAATGGGAATAAAGCACTAGGATAAATGAACCCGGAATGAAACGAGTAGGTTTCAATTTATTTAGTTCTTGATGTGCCTATAGGAGGAAGCCAGAGAAGAGACTAATACAGAGATGGGAACAGAGGGATGGCTGGCTGCAGGTAAGCAATAAACTGAGAAAGCTACTGTCACTATTATTTAATCTATGCATGAAATAATCTGCTCATTCACAGTCTACTCCAGTGTACCTATGGCTAAGCAGGTTAATAAAGTTCTACAGATGTTCGTGCAGCCATTACCGAGGCGTAGCCAGTACAGCAATCAGTCTTGCACTAGTGAAACAGGTATTTTCCCAGAGCATGAGATTAAGGAACTGCTTTTGTGATACTGGGTTTTGGTGGGGGTGGGGGTGGTGGTGACTGAAAAACAGGTGGGCAGTCCCCCTTTCAACTTTATGCTATAGCACAAAATACCATTTCACAAATGGTTTGATCCTTACTATATTATCAATGCACCATATAAATACACATCAGTCTATAAAATAGTCTTCTATGAAAAAGGAAAATGTGAATAAAATTTCTTAGGCAAATCAACATAATTTGCTCAAGGGTATGTTCCTTTTTTTACAAGAAATGACACATTGTTTTATTCTGCTGTCAAAGTTGAACAATGGTACAAACTTTGAAAAAACATCTTACAGCAAAAGCATACTTCAGAATGATAAAGTTATATTTCTCTGTGAGACTTTGTTCATAAAAGAAACCTCCAGTGAGTAAATTACAATGAATTCTGTCATACAGCTACTCTAAAAATTCTGTTCTCTGGCAACGGGATTTACAGTTTCAGACAGCAGAAGGGGACTAAAAATGGGTAAATTATCTCCACATGACACTGACAGATATTAGTGTACCCCTGCTAGTTATTGGAAAAGTAATGTCCAAAGTAATAAATAAAACAAAGGTAATTATTTTATCACCCCTTTCTCCCCACTGTTAATCCTCAACTAGCTGATAGGAGAGCATCTGGTTTTGCAAACAAGAGACTGAATAGCTGGACAAGGAGCTGTCACTCACTCTGTTTTTAAACCAGGAGATTTCTTGAACAGTGGACAAAGTGCACAGTCCTGTCACTTTTGGTGACAATGCCTCTATGTCAGATGCTTATGCCTTGCTGTCATGCTATTCACTAAGAGTATCTGAGACACTACTGCTCTTCCAGTGTCTCACTTCCATTGAAGAGTGACTTTGACTATTCCTAGAGAGTGATGAGCTTCTGTTTTTTCCAGATTCTAGCTACTTCTTTCTGAAACACACTTCTACCCACCAGCCCCTGCCTTCTGTTCAGTGGGTGGGCCATATGTAGGATAACTAACCCAGTTTGGCTGGGAACAGGATCACGTGATTTGGAAGCCCCATGTGCATGTGTATGTGCATTGGGGCCAGGGATGGAAGGACTGGTGGAGACTGGATTTTGGATCAAACGCCTCTGAAAAAGGCAACACATCAGATGAGGCACCATTATAGTTTTAAACACCTTCAAAGCCTGGGAGGGAGCATGCGCACATCTTAGCCTCTTGTAGTCATCCCTGAAATGAGTCCCAAAGGCACAGCCTGACCTCTTGGGCTACAGGCTCGGCCCACTTCTACGTTTGTAATACACCATGTTATTTCTGTATCATTCTCCTCACCACAGATGCTCAGCTCAACTCCTAATGGAATCTGTAATAACTGCACAGTCTTCCTGAATGTTGATGAAGTTGTTTACATTATTGTTAATGAATAGTGAGGGCTGAGCCACTCGCTATTTTCCATCTTGACAAATCCTCTTTGGAGTATCTTTTGGTGACAGCGCTCCAGTTCATCTTAAGTACAAGTACATATTGTACTCTTTATGAGTTCTTTTACCTTACCAGCATTATCTGATCTCCAGTAGTGCATCAAATGATGTAATTAGCATCTCTCATCTGTGGTTTCTTTTCACATCCTTTTTCCTATGACCTTACGTTTGCTGTGCCTCATGCATTACTGAAGTCTAGACATATTGTGCTCACTGCTAGAGGGAAGGAGAAAAGAGAACCAAGTATCTCACAGTAGTGGAAATCTTGCTTGAGATCAATTTCTTTTTTGGTTTGCTTTCCTTTTTTATATAAGGCAGAAATGTCAACATAAGACAATTTCTTAAGCACGTGCACCCTGAGACTTACATTTTCAAAAATAATCCCAGGGGAAAAAAAAGAATGATAATTAAAAGTGAGCATTTGAAAGTCACCTGGGCACCTTAAGCTGAGATTCTGGTACACCATTAGGGGGTCATCTCAATCTAAGAGCTTAAGAATGAAGCTTTTAGAAAGACTTAGAAGTTTTATTCAGCCGAGACACACTTGCTCAGGGATAAGTAAGAATTCTTTGCAATTTTCTCATGGGTCCTGCAGAATCCTAGGAGGAATTTCATACATTAGGAAATGCAGGTCCACTGCACTTTAGTGACTGTCAGTGGGTGGTGAAAAAGCACAGTGTCCACATTGTACCTAAGCTGTAATTAAAGAGGTATCAACTATTTTTCAATATAGAAAGTTTTGTCTTCTGACTACAAGAATAAGTATGTCATCACTCAGGAATGCTGGATAGTCATAATTTCAGGCCTATAAATCATACTTGGTGTGTTTTGTAACCAGCTTTTACTGAAACGTAACTTCATAAAAAAATCACACTAGCAGCACTCTGCATTGTATTATTTACTGCTACGAGTGAGAGCTGCAGAAGCATCCTCATCCTTCATCTGCCCCCCCCGGGGGAGAGCAATAGCTGCCATGTTTTGAAAAATAGTTGATAGTGTCATAAGGAATTTCAATATTAATTTGAAAAGCAGACATTCTTGGCTTGCTATAAGGCAACAGGCAATGCAAAGCATCTGGATAAAGTGGCTTATTTAGAGGATGCATGGACACCACTAAGTATTTTCTTAAACAGCTTTTAACTTGATTTTTTAATACAGTGACACAGATCTGTAGTCAAGGTGTCTTTGCGTAACATTTTTTGTGTAAGCAATAACAGTGATTCATAATTCCATATAAAGCTGCTGGCACAAACACATGTTCCTTTGCACGAGCTCTGCTGAAGTGGGTCTGAAGCTCACACAGTCTCTTTGCTCAGCTAAGCACAAGAATGAGTCTCTCAGAAGGCTGCAGCCAAAGGCTGAGAAGGTTCCCATGGGCTTCTGTGAAGCAGCAAGATGAAATTCAAAGGAGAGAATGCGGAACACTGCACAAAGGCAGGAATATACAAATTCAGAGAGTCATAAGAAAAGGCCCCTTAGGCAGCAGTGGTAATTCACAGCTGAATGCAAAGAGTGTCAGGATTTTACAAAGAAAGCAAACATCATACTGCAACACACATGCAGTAATATAGCCTGTAATATATATGAAGCAATTCTTCTGTTCTACACAGTACTGCTAGAAGTCTTAGCTAAAGCAAAGGGTCCCCTTAAGGTACCACAGTTTGAGAAAGAGGTGGTCTAACTAGAACTAGTTCAGGCAAAAGCACCAAGAATGGTCAAAACTCCAGAAAAATGAGCTCCAGAAAATTGTTCCCACACCTAACTGTATCTATGAAGCAGATAATATACATACAGCAGAACTGCCAGGAATGAGAGGGATATGGCCACAAATGGGAATCAGCTGAAGGAAACAGAACCAAGGAATTCTTTATATGTATAAATTTCCCTCTTTCTGGATATAATAAACAATAACACTCACTGAGAGCAGGTAGGAAAAAAACCCAAAAAACTAGCACTTGGCAAACACACTGAGAAATCTAGGTAGGTAAAACTAAAATATCCCTTCCATCCCATCTGTAGATAGTTCATAATTTTACCCTTTCTCAGGATACACAGTGCTTGCATTCTTACCTCCCATAGTCATACATTTAGACAAGAATAACACCTTTCCTATTCTTTTCCAAACAAAATTTACCCTCCTTGTTTCCCTGTAACTCAAACAAACACTGGAGTCTCCAAATTCAGAAGACAAATACAAAACATAAAAGTTTATCATCTCCTTTCTTAGAGAAAAAAAAACCCTGTCTTGTCATGCTGGCCATCTGGCAGCTAGCCACACCAGCAACTTTTCCGCTTGCTGGCCAGTTTCACCCTGATTTGGCGGGGGGGGAGGGGAAGTCCAAGAAATTAAGCTTGTACAAGGTAGGCATTTGACAGACAGATCGTGGGCTGCCAGTCAGCAGGTACAGACTTCTAGACCTGTCTGCAGGGGTGCTGTGGGGAGAATGCAGCAGAGACAGGGTCACTGGGGGAAAAAGGGAATGGCTGGGGCCTGAAGACACAAATCCAAAGGAAAACTGGCTTCCTTATTTTTGCTGCTCATTGAGTGGTTTGTTTTACTTTGTAAACTTAAAATTTTTAGTTCATCTTCATGATTTTGAGGGGAGGGAGGGTGCAGACAAACAACTTACGATTTCTTAAATCCTTGGTAGGACAGTACTATTTCCATACTGAATACATCCCACGGGATCTGTGGTACCTGTTAGCAGCCAGGATTGTGGCTTTACATCACCCCTGAAGAACACTGCTTGGAAGAGCAGAGCCCCATCTAACATTACACACAAGCCTACTATCACATTCAGCAACAGGAAAGCAGTCTCTAGGGGACCCTGTTAATGACCAAAGGAGCTGAACTGCCCATACCTTGTGCCACCCATGCTGCGACCCTGCCTAGCTCAGGGAAAGCTTCTCCAGTGTAGACTTGTGCGCAGAAGGCAGCTGAGCGCTGCAGGTCACCCCAGCCAGCATAAGCATGAGGGAAGACACAAGAGAGGGAGCACACTCACATCACCACTCCACCAGCTCCCCTGGGCACCCAGCTCTGTGTACAACCCCACTGGTGCTGCTTGGTGGAGAAGCCGATGGGGTATGGCAATGCCAGGCCACCCCAGTAGTCCCTCTTTAGGTAGACAGATGAGATTTTGAGAACTGTTGATTAATGAAAACGAAGGACTGTCCTTGATTTCTTGAAAGCCTTGGACCTAGATTAGAAATCCAACTCCTTCCTTCCCTGTCACATATGGCAATTCCCAATGTTGAGATAGCCCCCTTCCCCCAGAGTGTATCCTGAAAACAAGGTCCATACAGGGATCCTCAGAAAGCAGAGCAAAGACCCATCTAATGCAGCCAGAATTAAGAAGTGAATTTGGGGACTGAATCCCCAGCTGTGTGCATCAACGCCTACATCCACCCAAGCAGGTGTGTCATTTCATGCATATGTTGTGATCTGGAAGTCAAAGAAACACATGCAAAGGGACAGGGAGAGACTTCTACTCCAAATACCAAGATCCAGGACAGTGACATTTCACTGGGCTAGTAGACAGCTGGGTTCACAGCTCAGTGTCCCAGTTTGGAGCAGAGCTGGGAGCAGAGCAGCATTCCTACTGTGCAACTGTCCCAGTTTAGGCCATGCACGCTAAAGCAATTAGGATCATATAGCCAGGAAGTAAAGGAACATCTACTTAAAAAAACCAACGTTTCAAGATCTCTTGGACACGTGGGTGGCCTCAGCGACCGAGCAGCGTTACATATGCTCACTGGCAAAACACAGGCGTGCAGGGCAGAAAGCGCTGTGGCTGGAGAATGGATCTAGGCACAACTAAGGAGCAGTTTTGAGGAAGGCAGTGGTGAAAGAAGCCACTTCAAAGGCACCACGGGAGGCAAAAAAGAGCCTAGTTACTGGTTTCAAGGCTGTGTTCACAATTTGCTGTGAAGGCTTATAGATGTTGGCAGTATATAGTGTTAATCTGAGGCAATGGAGCTGAAGGATGGACGTGTTTATGCACTTGAGCCATCACTGATTTTCACAGCACTCTTGAAAAGCTTACAACTTCTATAGCACAATCAACTTCCTGGTAATACACCCTCTGCCAGAAGACATTTCCTGACATCATAACTGAAGGATATGAATTACAGGAGAGAGCCAGTGTCCCAGATCAACACTTATCAGCTCTTTGGCTGGAGGAAGTATTGAGGAAGAAGGAAGCTACATGACTAACAGATGGGATAGAAAATTTGGTGATGATAATATGCTGGTAAAACATATTTTACCTGGAACTTCTTTACTACTTGCTCTGGACCATGTTTTTCCCTCAAAGTTTCTATTACAAAAATAAAAAAACCCTAGTCATCTTGCTTTTGTTTTGATCCTACCCATGCAGGGATTTCCAGACTCTTTGCTCGATCAGTTTCAGCGTTAAACCTGCAGATGAGATGTGAGTGAGTCATGTTAATATTGTTCTCTATATTTTCTGACTCACTGCAGTTTTGTATTTCAAAATTTGAAGCTGCTTTTGCACTGTCAGGCATCTTAGATAATGTAGCAAATTCCTTAGCTACAGCGTTCTCACTCATTTATTTTCTATAGAAGCTTAGGCGACACTTAAGACCTACCAAGGGACTTATAACTTTTACTATTTGTCACTGTGTTCAGATGACCTAAACAATGTCTTCTCTTTAAATTCAATGACGCATTAATAACACACATGAAACGTAAGATTTATTAAGATCTTGGCCTTAACATCTGACAACAATAAGAACATGGACAAATACATACATACAGACACACCTGTATATTCTCAATTGCAATTTAGAGGGCCTGCTGTGTGGTAGAAACCTTGAAAGATCACCTTTGTCTTTTTTTACTCTATTCTCCATTATTCTATTTAGACATAATGACCAAGACCAAGACTCCCAGCCACACCCAAAGGACAGTGAAATGCAACCCTGAAGAAGGGCATGAGAAGTGATTTCAGCCTATTTTTATTAGCTCAAAAAAAAAAATCTGACCACTGTTTACCAGTCAGAGGGTTCCTGTATAGTTTGCTGCTTTCCAGGAACTAACAGAGCCTAAGTCACCCCCCAGGGTATTTGAAGTACATCCCAACTAGACTTTGTCTTTCCTGGCAATGTCCTGCTTGGCAGGTGGGTAATGAGAGAAGCATTACAGTGACTCAGCTGGCCAATGGGGTGATGCCTCCATACCCGACAGAGAGTCAGGCAAAGCAATTCTTATGTGGGAAAAACCTGAACCACTGATTCAGGGGTTGCTAATTGGGGATCTGAGACTCAGAGGAGCCTAACACTATCATTTTCTTCATTCTTGCATTGTGGACTCATAATAATAGCTTAATTATGGTTTTAATTTTGGAAATGCAGATTATTGTTCTTCAACGCACAGGCCAGACAGATAATGATTTCTTTGTTGCAATTCTGGCAGAACACAATGCTTCTTGTTTATAACAGCAACTGGATAATTTATTTGCATGCAGGAGGTAGTTTGTTCCACTGGGTACCCTTTAGCCTTTACTTCTCTATTGTTCAGAAATAACACAGTATATTACAATTACAATTATATTACAATAAGCCTTCAATTATTGGGGTAAACCAATTTAATCAAACAAGAGCATGGCTCATACATAGCTGCAATTACCTGTAAAGTTATGGGTACTGGCAGTTAACAATACTGTCTTTCACTGCATCATGAGAAACAGCATCTCCTAATTTAAATATGCTCAACTATCAGCAAGACTTCCATTGTTAAAGAATATTATGGTAATTATTCTATTATGGTGTTATTCCACCTTACTGTCCACAGATGGACAGTGGAAAGATAAAAACTTTGGTGTCCTCTGTATACGTTGTACAGTCCCCTCACTGCCATCATGCAGCAGAAATTTTTAGGTATAGCTCATTATATATGAAAAAGATCACAAGTGTAAGCTCATGTGACACAATCAATCCTTCAGCATCTGCCGTCAGGGCAAAAAAGCC
Organism: Pandion haliaetus; assembly: GCA_013401275.1. Lineage (NCBI taxonomy): Eukaryota > Metazoa > Chordata > Aves > Accipitriformes > Pandionidae > Pandion > Pandion haliaetus. Next base: position 11,724 of record VYZV01030793.1, on the reverse strand, counting down.
TTGGCAGTCTTGACCAGCGCAGCAGCTATCAGCCCTCTTAGCAACAGCCTCTCTTTTGCTCACAGCTGCCCTGAAGGCCTTTGGCTTCTACCAGCATGCACATGCTTGGGCACAGGCAAGCGTAATTCCCAGCAAGAAAGGGCAGTCTCCGGAGCAGGGAGTTGGTGACTTACTGGGGCACAACCCGTTGGCCAAGGCAGCTTCTGTGCCTGAACTGTTTCAGCTCTGAGGGAAAGGATGAGGTTCAGTCTGAGATGAGCATGCCTAATTTTCACCATCCCCATGGAGGTGTCTGCACAGGTTGGGTGTCTAAAGTCCTCTCACTGTCAATGAAGAATTGGTGAATGCAGCCAGTGGAGCCTGGAGGGTGATTCAGTTGCCCAAAGGCAGGTTCCCAGGGTCATTTTACACTCCCTATCTGACTTCCAAACAGCACTTCAAAAAGGGCACAGGTCTCCTGTAAGGCCTGTGTCATATCTGCAGTGATGCATGGTTCTCACCTACCCTTTGAAACAGCATTAGATGTCATAGCAACTGTTTCCCACCTTTGGTGTCTACTTTAGGGTAAACTGAATTGATCCAGAGACTCTTCCGACAGCTGCCTGAACGCATGGAGTGCCATCTGAGATGCTGTGGGACAGCCTGCTTGGAGTCCAGCTACCACTGCAGAGGGACATGGGTATCACAAAGGCCCTGTGTCAGATGTACCCACCTGTCCTGGGTTCAGTTGGGATAGAGTTAATTTTCACAGGAACCTGGGAGGGGGCACAGTCAGGACAGCTGACCTGAGCTAGCCAAGGAGCTACTCCATACCATGTGACATCATGCTCAGTATATAAATGGGGAGCAGGCTGGGGGGAGCTCTCAGCTCTCAGTGGGGGAAGTGGCAGAGCATCGGGTTCCGGGTGGTGAGCAGTTGCACTGTGCATCAATCGTTTTGTATATTCTTTTATTAGTACCATTGCTGCTGTTGTTGTAAATTCTCTCCTTGTGTTGTCCCAGTAAACTGTCCTTATCTCAACCCATGAGGTTCTGGTTTTTTTTTTCTTTTCTCCTTTCTGATTCTCCTCCCCATCCCACTGGAGGAGGGTGGGGAGGAGTGAGTGAGCAGCTGCATGGTGCTTTATTACCGGCTGGGCTGAAACCATGACACAGCCCCAAGTGGGTGTCTTGGAAACCCTACAGCATCTCAAGAGGCACTAGACACCTGTTCATGGGCACCTGAATCCCATCTACATCTCCATAGACTTAAATGGGTGACATATCTATACACACCTACATAAGGAGGCTGAAGTATGTTTAAGACTCATATTGAATCTCACCCAGTGTGACCTAGCTTTGACCTACTTCCTTCTGGTTTAAACATTTATACAGAGACAGTTATGGGCACTCAACTAAGAGCATCAGCTCTTAAGCTGTCATAACTGGACTGTGTGTCTAGTCTAAACCAAGTTAACAATTTTAAATGGGTTTAAAATATGAGTCCTCCCTTCTCTACCCTTCTCAGTCTACTATCATCCAGGCGCCTCTCCAATACGAGCTTTAATATTTTCCAGAGAGATCTTGACTGCTACCACCTCTTAGCTAGGTGACCAGTTAAAGAATGTTCCTTTATAAATTCTTGCTCTGTGTAAAGCTGCAGGCTCTCTCACACCCTTATTTTAGCTACAAGAGCTTTCTATCCCATTGCTAGAGATAATCTTAATGAAAAAACATCACAGAATCTGGGCTCCTAAAGAAGATTCAGCAGCTCTTCAGCTAATTGAAGAGGATTGATGATAGATACCACACACCTCACTGAAGAATGAAGCCTGATGATATCAGGTAAAACTATAGAATAAGTAACCATACCACTGCTAAACTTTTTAGCAGAAATATCCAGCTTCCGCACTTACCCAGCAATCCCACATCTGTCCAGATACCCCAAGTCCCAAATACTTCTCTGCAGAGCTGGCAAATCTTTCTGCTCCTCCTGCAGAGTTCTGTAATTTATTCCTCCTGATGCAACTTCACAGCAAACTAGAAACTGAAGTTGGATTGATGAGGTATAAGCTAGATAATGCAAAGAATTGCTCCATCAAGACCATTAGTCAACATCACATCAAGCTGAACCAAAACCACCAGTGCTAATTTACCTGAACCTCCACAGAATATCTACTTTTCTGGGCCTGAGCATCACAGAAATTTTGCCACACAACACAAAGCATGAAGCATCCACAACTGTATACGTGAGGATGTATACAACTGCACGCATTCCTTAAAAACCCATAGATACCTTCCATGCTATGGAAATGCAAACGAAAGTGTAGGTGGTCCATTCATCATCTCTCAAACCAAGCGCACTATGCCTCTTATAAAATGTACTGCTTAATCTTTGAAATCTATAGCCTTGAGGAGTCTGTAATGTGAATCAGAAGAAAGTTAATCCGTTCATCCATATCTGATTACCTCTTCTAGCCTTACTGCTCACTCTTTAAGACATTACAGTCTGATTCAACTTTGTTTCACTATCCAATTGTGTTAGAGTCTTGGATGAATGAATCTGTGGCAGGAATAACAGTGTCACTTCACTGGAACTCAAGGAGTCCTATGTTCTTACAACAGCAATGAATTTAATCCATGATCAGTGGAATAACGTAGTTGCAGCATTCTGCTCAAAATTTATAATGGGGGCAGTTTGAGCCCTCAGGTAAAGAGATGCCATAAATTCAGCCCTCGTATAAATCCAGGAATTTATACCAGGGATGGATGCAACCTAGTCATCTTGCTGTCCACATGCTCTGTAGTTTAAAGGCTACACATTATTCATTGCTGATACGAGCAGCTGAAAGTCCACTAAACTCCATGGAATGGAACTGAGCTACGCTGGCTGTGAGTGTGTCCCTGTGGCATTACTCAAAACACAGCTAAAGTCAGTGGTGCCAAATGGTGACATAAAATGGAGACGTGCAAAATGAGATTTTTCAGAACTCGTTTCAAAATTAATGGAAATTGTGCAGCCATTTCCTTTATCTGAATTGGAAGAAGCCTATGATAACTCCCTTGCAGAGAGGACAACAACAGTGGAAGAAGTGATCATCGTACATCTGAATGCATTAACTAAAATCAGTGAAACTAATTCTGGAGTTAAGTGCTAACCAGCAAGAACAAGGGCCAGAAGCAAGACTGAAGTAACATCCTACTCAAAACCAGGAATGGTGGTGAACTGAGACTCCTCACCCCTTTCTAATAGGAACTCCTCGTGGCTTTTATCTGCACTGCTGGAAGTCAAGAAACAAGAACACCTTATTCCATTTTTCTTTCCCCCAGCTTTCAATGCTCCACATAATTAGAACACTTCTAAAATTGCAGCTCATGTGAGAACTTAGAATAAAATAATGAAATGCCTAATCTACTTACCTTAGTCCTTTAAAAGAATACACTGTCTTGCAAATTAATGATGCATTAATACATCACAAGCTTTTCAGGATTATTAAAACAGACCTGAACCACACAAGCTAACATTACAGATGTACCAAGAGACCTAATTCACACAACAAGAAGCCCTGGAATAGCATTCTTTATCTCACTTAAATTCCAGAGAGACCAGTAATTATGAACTGATGCACACAGAGGCTAAGGCTCCAGTGTACCTGTCCCTAGGGTAGCATCACCACAAACTGAAGAAATTAATTTCATCTTGAGATCCTATCAACTGAACTAAAGAGAAAAAAAATGCAGTAAAGAAAATCCAAGCAGATATAAACTCAAGCATACATAACAGATGATAAATGCTAAGTAACCACAGTTTGGAAACAACTGCTTTCCTCAGAGGGTCCCCTGATGACACTTAAGAACCTGCAGAGGATTATGGTGTCAGCAGAATACTGCCACTTTGTAGTTTCCATCTTCAAAGAATTTTAAGTAACGAATCCTCACAATGTCCCTGTGAAACAGGTTGTCGTGGTTTCGGTTTCAGCTCAGCCGGTAACAAAGCACCACGAAGCCGCTCACTCACCCCCCACCCCCTCGCCTGGCCACGTTGGGATGAGGAGAAAATACAAAGGCAGGCTCGTGGGTCGAGACAAGGACTGGGAGGGATCACTCCCCACTTATGGTCACGGGCAAAAGACAGGCTCAACTTGGGGAAGAAACAAAATCAATTTAATTTACTACAAATCAAAACAAAAACAAAACACAAGGGTATTAGGAAGGGAAACTAAACATCAGAACACCTCCCCCCACCCCTCCCGCCTTCCCGGCTCAGCTCCATTCCCGGTGCTTTCTACCTCCTCCCCCCGGCAGCGCAGGGGATCAGAGGATGGGGGTTGAGGTCAGCTCACCACACATTGTCTCTGCCGCTCCTTTCCTCAGGGGGAAGATTCCTCACTTGTCCCCTGCTCCACCGTGGGGTCTCTCCCATGGGAGACAGTCCTTCACCAACTTCTCCAACGTGGGTTCTTTCCGCGTTCTGCAGGTCCTCACAAACTTCCCTGGCGCAGGTCCTTTCCACGGGCTGCTCTCCAGTCACACAGTGCTCCAGAGCGGTTTTTCCCATGGAGTCACGACCATCTTTGGGAGCCTCCGCTCCACCGTTCACTCCCATGGGCTGCAGGGGGACAGCCGGCTGTCTCACCACGGGCTGCAGGGCCATCAGCCTCCTCAGGCGCCCTCCTCCTCCTCCTTCTTCACTGACCTTGGTATCTGCAGAGGTGTTCCTGTCACGTTCCAACCTCCACACTGCTGGTTCCCCTTCTTAAATGTGTTCTCCCAGAGGCGCTCTCACCACAACTGATGGGGTCAGCCTGGGCCAGAGGCGGGTCCGACTTGGAGCTGGGGAAGCTTATAGCAGCTTCTTACAGGAGCCACCTCTGCAGCCCCCTTCCCCACTACCAAAGAAACCGTGCCACACAAACCGATAACAGGAGAAGACCTACACAGGGGTTAATTGCACCCTCATGTTTTCAAACCCTTCACTGTTCCCTGCTATAGGAGAAGGCATAAAATCTTTCATAAGTGCCCTGGGCCAAGCCAAGCAGATTGCATGGCAGCGGGCAGTCTATCCTGCTGGATCTAATGAAACTACCTGCAAAATGTAAGGTTGTGCGTAAGTACTGGCTTGGGGGCTGTGTGGGTAACTGTGGGGGGGAATTATGAACTTTTGACTTTATTAACATTCAGATGGTTATTTTGCAAGCTATGTTGAACACCCCTTTATCAGTGCTTATGCATGCTATTTTCCTTCACTGAATTTGTTAATTAAACTCTAAGATATAACAAGCAGTGCAGCATTACTGATTAATGCGTGCCTCAAATCCTCAATGAACTGTCAGCTCAGAGTTCATGCCACTAAGAAATGCACTTTTCTGTGCCATGCTGTCACACTGCCTGAGGACACTTCATAAAATAGATGCAAAAGCAAGTGATACCATGTTGTTTTCATCTGCAACATCACCTTTGCATTAACTGTCCCACTCTGTGCGGCTCTTAGAGGTGACAGTCATTAAAACTGAAATTATAATAATTATTTAAGCATTGATTGACATTCATTTCCTTCTAAGATTTTGTCAAAACAACTCCATCTTATTTTCCTTCTTTATGGAGAAAAGTCTGGTGAAGCCATAGAAAGAAACTCCTTCTCACAGACCTTTATTTAGTCTACATTATTGGCATTTAAAAATTCAAATACTATTAAGAAGCAGTACTACTTCAACTGTGTAGCTGAAAAGCGCATTACAAGTATGACCTAATCCTGCATTCTCTGTAACATCAGCCATCATAGGCATCTCACTGGGACATGTGAGAGTACAGAGAAAGAGACTAGACTTCAAACAGCAACATTTACCCCAGTTATTTTCTTTACATCATGTTGTTATTCCTCATTCAGGAAACAAAGAGATGCTGCCACAATACATGGCTTCCTGTTGCAGCCAAGAGGAATGCTTCTTTTGGGTGGCATAGCTACTTAACTCTCACTTTTCTGTAGCATAGTTCTATACATCTTCAGAAAACATTTTCTCTTGCTGGTCTGAAGTACTACAAAAATTGATCTGTTCCCCAAGGCTGGAAACTGAGACCTGCTTTTGGGGGACTCCCGTTCTGCCAAGGCAGATTGTAATGGAGGATGGTGCTGCATTTCTGAGACTCTCTTCTCCTCGTTTGCCACCTTGGTGCAATGCTGGAGGACTACGCAACACGCAGCGTGGCTCCGTTCCTCACTCCCTTACCTCCTGAGATCTGTTTCATCCCACTTCTTTCTCTCCATTACTGGGGTAGATCTGTTTCATCCCACTTTTTTCTCTCCATTACCGGGGTAGAAAGGACACACCACCAACAGCACTACCCTGCTAAAATATGGGGAGAAGACCGAAGGGAGCAAAGGCACAGCAGGGTGAAGCTGTGCAGAAGAGGGCCCTGCCCACTGAGTCCTTCTCTGCTATGTTTCATGCTACTGTGGAAACTGGTGACACTGGGAGAAACTGTTATGAAAGCTTCAGATCATACTGTCCACCATAATGAAAGGGTCTCTCACCCAGAAAACCACAGAGTCTAAGCACAGAGAGACCAAGGGAATGCAAAAGGCACAAACCACCAAACAGCAAAGTAGCCTCTGCAAACTGGATGCTTTTATTTTTTTTGCTAAAAAGCACTAAGAAAATTTTGGCTCCTATATGGAACAGGAAAAATAAGATTTAGCTATGGAATTGTGTCCATAAATCCTGCTCATATGACTCTTTTCACACAAGTAAAGCCTACAGGACAGAGTCATCCAGGTAAGTTTTAATTTTTAATTGAAAATTTTCAAACTAAAATGACATTGTCATAACTGGAAAGTGGAAATACCTCTGTTTAAGTTGTTGAACCATTTACCCAAATGGAACAGCATAAAATGTTCTTGGTTCTTTTATAAAATAATAACAAAACCACCTCAGTTGTTATTCAAAATACTGGAGTGCGTTAGCTGGTACCTTACATGTTAGAAGACTTTTATGTCCTAAGGTTGCAGTGTTACCAGGTCCTAGCGTGAGCTCAGGCAAGGAAGCTTTCATGAGTCATGTCAGCCTTTTAATGGATTCAGCAAGAGAATTTTTCTCAGATGATAAAATTCACATTGATCTTATAATTTCTGGGAAAAAATACTTTTAGGGAGTTTGATTTGGCTGTCCTTTGCTCATTTGTGCTATTATTTTCTTACTTTTTTTCCTATTCTATCTCTTCCCCCCCCCTTTTATAATTGATATAGGAGATGCTGTTCTGATAGTGCTATTGTAGATTCAAAAATATTACCTGCAAAAATAACAATGTGCCCTCTAGTGTAAAAGTAGCTGCTTTCATGGCAACTATATGGTACTTCATATAGGCATAACTAAAATTACAAGCCTAAATTTCCATTTTTTCTGTCTCCGTAAGGACTTTTACACCTATCAAGAGCTCACAACAGGTAGCTCAGAGGATCTGACACATGCACTTCAAAGACTTTGCTAACTTTCCAATGTTTTCAAGCGTTTCAATACAGAGTTCCTCTTTTTAAAATATAACCCTGAGTTAGAGGCCTAGCTAGTGTGCAGTTTCCCAGAAAACACGAGCAGAGAACCACTCAGCAAGTTTTGCCACTGACTCCAATAGGACCAGTGGTTTTGGTACAACAACAAGCAGTTTTAGTTTAGTTGTCAGGAATGGTTTTGCATGCATTTCCTCTGTAAGCCAGGAGTCTGGCCAGTGCAATAGCTGGATCAGGACAGACAGCAGTACCTATACTCTATCAAAATTTTTTTGACGAGCTCAGCTTCCCTACAGTTACCACATACCATCTAGTGATACAAAAGGAAATTGCAATTTCTAACTCATTACTCTTTAAATGAAAGACAAAGATAGCAACAACATAGTTCTGATATTTTGCTTTCCTTCCACTAACATAAAATGTAGTCATGAGCATGCTACCCCCTCTGTGAATAAGTTTTTCCATCTATCAAGAATCTTGTGACTCCAGCTAGTTTTCAAGATTTCATTTCTGACGCATATGATTGTACAAGAATTTCAGCTTCAATAAAGTTAAAAAAAGTCTGCCTTATAGCTACAGACCTACATTTTATATGTAGTTACAAGTTATTGTTAAGTCTTACAGATGTAAAACTCAGGGCCAAATTTAAAAGAAATCAAAAAATCTAACCTTGTAATTTTTGTAAATGTAATGATTTTGAAGATACCAAAGAATCTTTTTTTAAATATGAGGTTAATATTCCCCGTAGATGGTGAGGAAGTCAAAGAGAAAGAGACTCTAGTGGCCTTGAGACTAAGGCACAAGATTCACTCTTGGGACAAGAAGGCTTCAATCCTGGAAATTCTCTGCCTGGAAAACTTAAAAGATTTAAACACGCTGTATTGTAAGGCAGTAAGTGTTTTGTGGTGGGTTTTTTCTGCTTGTCTGCATCACCATATGGATGACTTCAATTCAACAGCAACATACAATGTGATACGATTCTGACAGCTGGGATAATGGAAAAAGTCAATGTTTACTTACTGGCAGAAGAAAATTTTACCTTGCCTGCTAGCTGGGGCAATAAAATAAATTTGTTTTGTATGCTGCATGGAATTTTTTACTGCCACTAAATGAAAGCAAAACAATCAGGATCTCTCCCTGCGAGTTCACAGACAGAATGGGTACAGATCCAGTGATAGTAAGACTGAGAGAACCGAGACAGAGAACTCACCCTCAACTCCTCTTCTCCCACTTTTCCTCCTCAGCATCATTCAACTTTCTGTTTTTAAAGCAAAATGGGATTGTTCTCATGACTAACCAACACAATCCTTCGAAACAGTTTATTTGGCAGTGGTTGCTACATACCTAGTTTATGTAAGCAAAATACAGAAATTATACAAGGTACAGTAGTTGTATTTTCAGACACCAGTTCAGGCCTTAACACTTTGTTCTGCATCTACAAATAGTGACTAGAAATCATTTTAGCTACAGCACAGCAGGACAGTAAGTGTAGACTGCTGAGATAAGACATGAACCTCAACAGTTTCCAGCTAGTCAAAACAAAAAAACACTTGCAAGCCCAAGACTAGGCTTTGGACTCCCAGTGATCAACTTAGCTTTTGTACATCACTGAAACAACTGCAACTGCATTTCAAGGGAGTCGAAGCAAATGCCATTTTGTCTCACTGACACTGTTTTGGACACTGCTCTTACACTCAGAGCCCGGACTGCTGGGTGCCAGGGCCAGAGAATGAAGGAGGAAGTGTGATGTCAGCTACATACTGCCAGAGAAGTCCCTGCCTGGCCCAGCCGGCTGCCAGGCCTCCCTGCACTGTTAGCGTGCTTAAAACACTTGCAGCACAAGGGACAAGCTTGTGCCATGGACTGTAAAAACTATATACATCATTTAAAAAAAGAAGCAATTCTGGAAAATTTGTGTATCTTAGTCTTCAATGATGGTAAAAAATTTATCACTAATAAATGGTAGTGTAAGATGTGGATCCCATGTTCTACAACAGCTTAGAGGAAAGGAATGCAGTGAGTGATAAGTAACAGGGGTTCACAGAACAAATGTGTCACTGAAACAAAATGAAGATTTGTGTTTAGTATATTTACACTTTGGATCTAAACCTTCAGCCCCTCCTCTGGCTGCCAGGATGGAAAAGCCAAGGGTACACTTCCACTTGAGGGGCACACAGCCAATTTTACACCTTCTCTGTTTGGTACGGAAGGTTTGTTGAAGGTGCAGGAGTGTGGAAAGGGGGGGCATGATACCACACACCATCCACTGCTTTACTGCTAGCGTAACTTGCAGCAATTCTGAGGGTCTCCACACTAACTCCCCAAACTGCTTTGATATAAACTGACTCAAAACAAACCACAGCAGAAGGAAGCTAGTTTTCTCCCCTGTCTCCTTAACTGTGCCAAGTGCAGCATGGATTGAGCTCCTGGTGAATATGACATTGGCATATCTGCCAAGATTTATATAGTATCACATACATTTGAAGAAGCAGAAAAAAATGCTTTATAAATAGAAACACTGAAATATGGATTAATAGTTCTCCATTGTCAAAGCATCAGCAAAATATTAATGGCAAGACTGCAGCCACTTAACAGGGGAAGTGGTGTCTTTTAAGGATTGGTCTACTGAGTCTTTACTTTCCAATCCACTGTATTCATTAATAATTTAGTGTCAAGCATCAGACATAAATTCCAGATTGATGACATGGTAGACAACAGTAAAAACAAACAAGGAGAAACCTAAGAGAGAACAGAACTGTGAAGCAAGCAGAGGTAGAAAAGATACACGCATAAAGGAAGCCATCACTGGAATAGATGGGATATGTTCATGCCAAAACCAGAAACACAAAAAAAGATATGTAAATAATACCCATTCTGACTGAAATGAGAGCTGGTAATGAGGATTGATAATAGTGTAGGTGACATTTTAGAAGGTATAATCTTACCAGAACTTAAGCAGATAATTTCTGATCTCCTTATTCCAATCTATTCAACTAGATACCTGTGTGCTCCTTATTTCTTTAGTCCAGTAAGGTGTAATGCATTTAATTCTTTGGTTAATAGCTTTGGCACTACCTGATATTCCCTTTAACTGCCATGCTTGTTCCACAACTCACAGAGTGTAAAATGAAATCTTGCATTCACTAGTGTATTTTCTCAGCAGACCTGCAGCTGTAGTGACAGTCACAAACCTATCCAAACACAGCCACAGACTTTTTTAGTAACTACAGTTTTCCAAGGTGCTGCTTCTCTTATGAAGCTGCATGCATTGAGAGCAGCTTTGCCTGAACTCTTTAGATTCCTTACGGGCCCAGGCCTGCTTTCCTTTTTTAGGTCAGCTTGTAACAGAAAGTGACAGGAATTTGGCCGCAATAGCTTCCACGGGATCAAGGTCTGGTTAAGTAAAGGATTAAGCCTACTGTTGCTGAACACATGCTGCCAGCAGGGTACCTTCCCTTTTCTCTAGTCTCTTTCACTCAGCCTCACACAGATCTCTTTTTAAAGAGTAGTACGGGTTGCCATGTAAATGTTTGTACTTGGATGCAATCACACCACGTGTTAAAACCAGTGCTAATTATGGGTAGGCTCTTTGAGACTTTTAGAAAAACTCTGTGGTTTAACGAAACACATTTGGTTCAGTATTCCTGACTACATTTAGAATTTAGCATCCTTAGATTTTTGATTTTTCATGTTCTCAGATGCTTGCGGTATCTGGGCGTTAGAAGATCAAGAGCAGCAACCACCACCTCGGGCCCTCAGCGAGACAAATGTGCACCCGCAGGCACGTTGAAACGTTTAGGTTTCCATTTACGTGCAACGAGTAGCTGGGGACACAGCGCCTCTTCCCCCCGCTGCATCAGCATGGTTACAGCTCAAACGACGTGTGCATTACTGCACCCCACCCTGGTTCATCCAATAATTAACACCGCAGGCCTGTCAATTGTTTCTGACAACAGCAGGCAACGCAGGCTGGTGAAGGGGAGAGGGGAAGACCGGTGCCCCGCACCTCCCAGGCCCCACCGCAGGACCCCTGAAGAGACCGTGCCCCCACGGCACTGCCCCCTCCCCGTTAGCCCAGGACCAGCCAGACCCCGCAACCCGTGCAGGCCCGGCCGCNCCCACCGGGCGTCACAGTGGCGCGTTCTCTCCCCCCACCCCGCTCCGGTCCCGCGCGTGACGTCGGTGCGTCCCGCTGTCCCGGTGTCGGGGCCGGAGGAGGCGGCGGCAGGCTGAGCGGCGCGAGC
>VYZV01030788.1:153280-192567 GCA_013401275.1 Pandion haliaetus | reverse complement strand
GCATTCATTCAACAGAGCAATGTAAAAGTCTTATTACCCTGGCTTCTTAAGGTCATAAGCGTCAAACAACATCAGTAGCTTTTAAGGGGTCTGCAGTTGTGGACGTGGATAAATTTCTTAATCATGAACTTGAGTCAGTTGGCTAATTTCTGTCAATGTTGATTTTCCAAAATCTTTGTAGCATGGAATAATTGATGAAGAATAGTTCTTAGCTGTGTAAGTAGTATTCAAATTTAAAGAAAAATAATATTTTAGTTGAAAAATGTTGTGAAGCTATGCATCTTGGACCTGGGAGCTGTGACTTATCCTTAAACGCATAAGCTTTTGCTTTCCATTTCATTGACCATTTTAGCTTGATTGTTCCATCAGAAGTGAAAGAAAATATTTGTGTCTTTCCCTTTTATATGCTTTTGCTTACTACTTTCTCTAAACTGATAATTTCTCTCAGCTTGTTTGGTTTCTGAAGCTAGTCTTTCAATCTTATTCTGGTTTTAGACTTACCTAGAAAGTGAGGAGGAAAGAGCTTATTAGGGTGGGCTTGTCTTTGGAGAACATTTTAGGGAGCTCTTACTAAAGCTGAAATTGCCAAGTGTCTCCACTTCATTGAGTGACTAATGGTTCATAAGCCTATTAAACTTGAATATTTTGCAAATGGGAGCTAGTTTTCTCAAGGTATGCATTCAGAGTTAGTAAATGTTCTTGAGGTTGCATGCTTGAGCTCTGAACTATTTGCTTCTGATGATTAGTCAAGAATAATAAATCAGCTTTTCTGAGAATCCTTCTTCTTGTTGCAAGTTCAGCCACAAAATAAGCTTTTGCATCTTCTGCAATTATTGGGATTTATGCCTTCCTGCCCAAGAGCCGAGTTTGACCGCCTATACTTTTTCCCATTTTGAGCAGTTTAGTTTTTCTGGTTTTCAGAAATGCAGCAAACTAGATCTGCACTAGTGTATTCAGTTTCTGCTTTAAAGTAAGATGAAATTCAGTTTGTAGTAAAAAGAATATCTTCTAATGTTCATCTTGGAAGTCTGAATTCAGGTGAACAGTCCAATTTAGTGAGCTCCACTAGATACTTGGTAGACACTTTCTTCCTGCTGTATATTTTGGCCTTATGTTGAGGAGTTTGATTTATTCTTAAATTATTTGTGTATGCAGACTTTAATCTGTACGTATTTTACTTTGCTGTATTAGGATTTGTAAATATTACTGATTTTTAAATATTATTTATGCACATACTTAAAGGACTGGTCTATCCAGAAAAGCAATTGCTAAACAATAAATGTTACTTTTTAGGAATAAATTGCAAGATCATTAAATTGTATATCCCTCAGGGTTATTTTTAAGGTTTTCTTTTTTTTTTCCTCTTCCCTTCAGAGTCAGTTAGCAGTAACTCTTGTTTCATGTACTATAGAACTAAATCTACTGTAAAAAGAAAATGCTGCAAATAATGCTTGAGTAGAAGCGGCTAAAACACCCACAGAACTGACTGTCCATATTCATCATAACTTTGAATTGGAAACTCTTACTGTTGCACTTTTAAAAAGTTGTTGGATTTTTAATTCTATTTATTTTTTTTTTCTTTTTTTCATGAAGGTTGTGCTGAACAGTCATCCCAAATTGGGTAAATAATCCTGTACTGTATATGTGTATACAGTATTAATACTAAGCAGATGTGGAGTCCTTTCTATGCTGCAAATTTTTAATGCTTATGTTGGTCGTCACAAAATGAGAGCGCTAAAATTCTGTAGGATTTCTCCCATGAAATTCTGAATTGTAAACTTAGGGTTTTGTATGTCTAAGGGAAAGCTGTGGGGTTTTGACAATTTTTAGAGTCTTGAATATGTTGATTTTATACAGTAAAGCGTCAAGTTTTTAAAGCTATTTTCAACAAACTGCAGCTTCTTTGATAATTATGTGAAGCAGAAACTACTCCGTTTATCATGAAATCCTCAAGCCTAACACAAATTAAAAGGTTCATCATTACTGCGCTTTCTAGAAGCTCAGCTTCCTTTTTATTTTTAGATCTGAAATGATACTACATCTTTGTGTTTAAAATATGTATTGCTGCTCTAGAATGGTACCCTGTTGTCAAAAGGCATACATAAATAACTGTACAATAGAATTGTAAATAGACTTGTAAATCATTTTTGTGACTGAAGCTCTTTGAAAATAAAATTAAAATGAACAGATATTTTAACTCTTTTCATTAGTTTCATGAAATTGTTTTTAATGTTTTATACTATTAGATCCAAAACTTGTTGAAGAATACAGGCTTACTCCCACTGATGTCATGGGTATCTTGTTCAGCGCCTCTGTATTTCTGAAGATGGGGGTGGAGAAGTATGCATGCTGTGTGTTAGCAGTGCGTGCAGTAGCACTGATGTTCTGCACTGGGATAATATTGACTGTGCTTTTACCTCGTGGCTTATGAGAGCCATTTTAAAGCCAGACCTTGTGCATGTGATAGCAACTTGTTTCCACTTTCTGTTATCCAGATGTTCCTTCTGTTCTTTGGTGCATGGGAGGCATTATCTTGAAAAGACTCTAGAGCAAATGTTCCTGGTTATGAGCTGTCATGGTTGTCGCAGTCATCTTCAGAAAAATCACACAGAAATGAAGACATCTTTTCCATCCTGTGGCTCACCTTCTGTTTAAATGTTCACTGGCAGAGCACATTATTTTAAGCTTGAAGACAATATACTCGAAATACCTGGTTACTTAATTACAAAAACTTAATCTTTTTCAATTTCAAGCTAATATTTTGATAACTTAAAACATTTTCTCTCTTCAGAATCTTTCAGGCTTTAGGTTTTGTTGGTCTGTGACTCCAGAAGACTTGGAGGAAAAACAGAAGCCAAATGGGTCAACCCTGGATTGCTTAGCCAAAGCATTGAGTAAAAAACTCCTCATTCCTTACTCAAATTGCTTTGGCTCCAATCCTGCAAGAAGGTAAGTCAGAGCAGCCTTGTGAAGGTACATATCAATCACTTGGTGGTTTAAAGTAGATGTGTCCACTCCTTCACAACCTGATGCACCTGTGTAGCAGACTGTGATCAAACTGTCTAACAGGTTTGAAATTTTTGATCATAATTCCTGTTGAAATGTAGATTTCTGACTTTACCCAGATTGGCATTGGGTTGGTTGAAGCACATACTCCAATATCACTATCAAAGAAGCTACAAGTGGTTTTTGTACTGTTGCATGTGTGACTTCAGACTTTTTCCTGTTCTGTGAGTGGTCTCAAATTCTACTTTTGCAGTTGCATACGACCTATGGAGGCTGGTTGCTTACACAAATGTAGGCAAAATCTGCTCTGAAACTTAAAATATTCTTTGGCCTTTCACAATAGTTACCAAATGTGGGTGACAGTGTTATCTAAAGGATGCGTTTTGCTGGTTTACTTCCCATTTAAAGTGCAGAATCATGGTGAAGCCTGATTGCCTGCTGTGGTCCTAGTAAGTTCCTCTAAAAAGCAAGTAAGTTTCTAAGGTACAGTTCAAAATTCCTTTTTCATGCTCATATGAGTTTAGAAACTTGCAATAAAGTAAAAAAGTGCCATAGTAAATGGTAAGTGTGCTCAGTATTCTATGAAACTAAGTTCAAAACTGATTTGTGACTTTGAATACACTAACAGTATTAATGTATTGCTTCTGGCATCCTTTCATAGTTTTGAGAAATATTAAGGGGGTGGTAGAAAGGGAAAGAGGCTGTAGACCGGAACATGGTAAATGACCAGCAAGGCTGGTGTCCTTTGTGGAAAGTGAGGTGTCTCACGTGAGGGTTTGAGAAAATTTTAATACATAGGAATGTATAATTATGACCCTTACGTGGATCTTACTGTATTCTATACTATTAAAGTCTTCATTTACGGAAGTTTAAATATTTCTTCAGAAAATACCATTAGGAGCTCTAGATGTTTGAGATCTATAGGATTATCCAGTTCCTGTGCCAGTCATATGCTGGTGGCCTTAATCTCTTGCAAAGAATTGCTATAATTTCATTGTTTGTTTGCGAAAATGTATGTCTGCTAGCAATTCTGAGTGTCTAACCTTGTCTCATTGAATACTCTCTTACCTTTTGTTATGAGACCAGGAAAATGGACGTCCCCAGTTTACAGTCTAGTGTTAGCCTGTTTCTTATTTTATACTCTGGCCTGCTGTCATGCCTTCTAAGGGACCTGCATTTGCAGTCTGTAGCATAAAAAATTGTTTGGTTGTTGTTTTTCTCCCCCATTTCGTCCTCTAGATCCTTATTTCTCTCATCTTACTGAATCCTGTAGTTCTGCTGTGGTCTTGCGTTGAGTTGGTGCAGGTTGAGATGCCAGTCAGGCCTTAAAACAGAAATTTCTTAGTGCGTTTCTGCCCTGCGTGGAGGGTTGTGCTCCTGCATCACCCAGAAACGGCTCGCCGGCTGCCTATTCTGCAGGCCGTAGGCTGAGGTGCTTGCCATGGGCGCACAGGGATGTGTTCATCATTGCTGTGCTGAGGTGGGAATAGGCAGGATCAGGGACAGGCTGGCTTATGAGTTTATTGAGGTGAAGGCATCACCAGTTTGAGAGATGGTTGGTTTTGGGGTGGGGGGTATTACTAGGAGGGTGAGATTCTCTGAAAGATTCTTGTTTGACATGGAAGGGTCCTTTGAAAAGGTGAAATCTCATGGCCTTTTTTTTGTGAGTTAGTCTCATTCAAAGAGTTGTAGAAAAGCCCAGCGAGATCTCCCTTTGCAGCACCATATTGCTGGTTGTTGATATCACTAGATGCGGTGTCCTTCCCTTCCTGAGGAAGGGATGCAGATTTTACCAGTCTTCAGTGCTCTGAACCTAACCAAGAATTTTTTTTAAGTACTCCCTTTTGCTTTTTTTTGATGCAGCAGCTGTTTTTGATCCATGGTGGTATGTACGTTCTTGTCAGCAGTTCAGGCAGGTGAGAAGCTCTGCTATCCCACCTAACTTTTTAAGTGATGGGGTTTGTACCCATGTCTGTTTGTGGGCTTGGTATGGGAGATCTTCATCCTTGCCCCTGGAAAGGGAATGTTGGGATGGAGTCCTCCTTGCCCCCAGCATTCTTAGTGCTGAAGACCGACACGGTGTTGGCTATTCTAGTTGCGTCTGCAGAACTTGTCCAGCAGCTATTCCAGCAGTCCCAGCTGCTGCTGCTTGTACTAATCAGCCAGATACTTAGCTTCCAGGTTTCTGATAACTTGGACTTGTTGATTTTATTAAGGAAGTATTTATAAACTGTGGATTTCTGTTTGACTTGCTCTTTTAAATATTATAATTACAGCTACAATGATTGCTTTCCTGTCACTTTTTTTTGTTTGGAAATCTATACAACTTTCCAACTTTGTGGTATATTTCATGCAGATCTACCTTTATTGCTACAGCTTTCTAGCTAACTTCATGCCACTTCTTTCCTCTCATTTCATCATACTTTTAATACTGCTGATAACTTAGGATTGTGCTAAGCTGTTGAAATGAGACTCGTCGGTTATCAGAGGCTCACTACTGTCCTGTGCTACATGAGCTCTTGTGTGGTATTTCAGGCTATGTCAAAAATAGCCTGTTGCTTCTTGTGTGTTCTTGGGCTGTTCCAAGAAGTGATCACTTGCAAATGCTGAGAGATGATTTAACAAAACTGTGCTGTTTTGCTTTTGGCTACTTAAAATATAGGACACCCTTTTTACCTTCATTATCTATTTTTGCAGGCTAAACTTTGTTTTTAAATCTCAAGTAACCTACAATAAAAAAAATACTGTGGGTGCAGGACCTTCTGATAATTATTATTTTTAAAGGCTTTCTGTGTGTAACTTAGTATAATGCTTTTCTGTTCAAATAAATATATGCCTTATGACTACTTAGTTTCATCATGATTTTCATATGCTTTTATTATACTTGACTAGTACAAATATAAACAAGGAATACTTGATTTACAAAAGAGCTTTATCTGTACTTCTCAGTGTAAGCTGAGCACCTTAGATATATTTGCAGCCTACAGTAACTGGGATTCTGGTTTGCTTTCAAGCCAAGAGAAATTTCACATGCATTTTCAGGTTTTATGATATATTCACACAACTTTGGCTGCTAAGTTGTTAACTACCTGTGATCAAATCCTGACTCTCTCTTATCTCTTGTAACAGCTAATGTTTCTGGCACTTCAACAAGGATGTTGGTGCTTCATTTGTCAGTGATGATCAAGCTTTTCTTCCAGTTGGATGCATCTATTTGTCCTGAGAAGTGTGACTGCTCTTCAAAAAATGCAATTCATTGCTCTGGTCCCCACATAAAAGACCTGGAATCGTTAAATCTGCCTTGCAACATGACAGCAATTCACATAACGGACGCTAATGTAACATACTTGCAGGATGCTTTTTCTAGGATGGTGGAACTGCAGCATCTCATCTTGTCTTCAAACAACATCTTTCTGATTTCACCAATGGCTTTTAAAGGCTTGAGAAGGCTAAAAGTTCTCAAACTACTAGATAATAAGCTGGTCAAACTACCCCCGGAAGTGTTTGATGACATGGTACAGCTTCAGCAATTGATCATTGAAAATAACAGGTTGAAATCCATCAAAGAAAATCTGTTTGACAAACTAGCTGGTTTGGAGGAGCTTTTCTTGAACAAAAACCAACTAACAGCACTTCCTAGTGGTGTGCTGAAGAAACTCACCAGACTCAAAGTACTGAACTTGTCGAGAAATTATTTGGCTGCACTGCCTAGAAATATATTTAGTGCATTAGCCAAGCTTGAGAAGCTGATGCTGTATTTTAACAGGCTGTCTTCAATAGAGTCTGGTACGTTTGATAGCCTGAAGGAGCTGCTGGAACTCTTCCTGCATTCCAATAACATCCAGTCCATCGCTTCTGATGCATTTCATTGTCTTCATAAACTGAGAAGCCTAACACTCTCCAGAAACAAGCTTGAGGTTTTGCCTCCTGGGCTCTTTCTGCACTTGCATGACCTGTCTAAATTGACCTTGTACAGGAACCCACTGAAGTCTCTTCCGGAAGTATTGTTTGGAGAAATGAGGCATCTTGGTAGCCTGTGGCTGTATCACACAAAGCTCTCGACAATACCAGATTTTGTATTCAGTAACTTGACAAATTTGGAGCTGCTTGTGCTGAGCTTTAATCCAGAGCTTAGTGTTCTTCCTAAGAATGTATTCAGTGGTCTGAATGAACTGCGGGGCCTTTCTCTGCATACAAATAATATTTCCAGTTTGCCAGAGGGCATCTTCCTGAGCCTTCAGAAACTGCAGAACATTTCCCTTTTTGATAAGAGGCTTGAGGTTCTTCCTAGAAACCTCTTTCATAATCTCAAGCACCTTCAGAAAGTTTACCTGAATAGTACTAAGCTGCAGTCCCTTCCTGGAGACTTCTTTACCGCTTTACCTGAGCTACAAGAAGTCTTCCTTGACGACAACCCTTGGAAATGTGATTGCCAAATTCTTGGCTTACAAAAGTGGCTCCAAAAGAGCATGGAGGTAGTTAAAAATGTGCCATCTCTAATCTGTCACAGCCCACTGGCACTACAGAATATTTCTCTTGTAGCTCTAACAGCTGATCACCTGAAGTGCCTGCCAACCACAGCCATTGCATACCAGACGTCCAGCTCAACTTGTTCCCAGACTTCGACTTCTCTTCTGATGGAGCACTTATATTGGGAGACTACTGTAACAGCAATGTCCAACATAGATACCAGCACACCCACATCAATTCCTCTTGCAACTCCAGGTTTTACCTACTCACATGTTGAAGACGTTGGATGGCCTAGGTTTCATTTCTCAGATGTTCCAACCGAAACTTCTCCCAGTGTCATAGTACAAACCAACAGTGTCAGAGGAACAGAGTTAACTACTCTTGCCTGGTGGGATGAGCTGCCAGCCCACAGGAGTGCTAAACCCTATTTTAATACCAGAGTTGCTTATTGTCAGCTATTCTTGTGCCTTCACAATTTGATTTTAACACTTCAGACTGTAACCATTGTGCTCAGTCTGTACGTGATGGGTAAAACCAGGCAACTTTTGCACTCTAGAAATACTCCTGCTCAGCCTGTAGTTCTGATAAAATTTTTAAGAAGATAGAGAATACCAGCCAAAGAGGATTGGAAACATTGTTTTGGATGCATTTTGAGCATATGGGCAGTTGACGCTTGATTCAGATACAGATTACAAATCTTCATAGCAAGAACCATAAAGACCTTGTCTTTACAGCATAATGAAAATGTGCTTTTGGGTACCTCATAGTGTTTGCCAAAAGTGGTTGTAATTGCTGTATACTGCTGCAGCACTTGGTGCGTGAACCAGAGGGAGAGCTGAAAGAAAATTGTGGTCACCTCCTACATGTGTACTACGAGTTTCCTGCTTTGGACTGCAGCCCTGTCCCTGCCTGATGCCACTGCCTGCTGTCGTGCTCACACTGCTCAGATGGAAGTGGCATCAATGTAGGGAAGGCTACATAGGAACACATCTTTAGCTGTGCTTTAAAGGTTGCCCATAGCCCTCCAAATGCTATTATGCCTTATACTGCCTGCAATGTTTTGTCTCCTTATTGAGAAGACAAATGGTATTTTTTGGGAGGAGATGCTGGGGGACCTTTTAAAAATGGGGGTAGGGGCAGAATGGTATGGTGCAAGTGTCTTGTGTTTTGCTTTCTGTCCTCAGCCCCTTTCTAGGACAGGGCAGGAGGAAGGGCTATCATTTAAAGCTAACAGTGCTTTCATCTAGCTTAACTAGAGGAAGATGAATAAAATGCTGGGCTAGGAAGTATAACCTTGATTTATTTTGTTTATTTGTTTTTGAAACTTTGTAATGTTACTACAACTCTTGAATTTTAAGTAAACACTTTCATCCTTAAACTTTGACTAGTGGTCTGAAAAGCAAGGTGTTACTGCATGATCCAGTGAGTCTTGAAACCAGAGTACCAGGCAGATGCCTAGGACTGAGGCTTCACTCCACAGGAGCATAGCTGGTTTAAGAGCTGGTCTTCACTGAGCTGGGAGAGAAAGGGATGCTTTCTGCTGGGCTTGGCTAGCAAAACATGGGCGTGCAGCAAAGTGGCAGGGAGCCTGCCTGAACTGAGGGCCCTGAAGCGTCACCACCTTTTTTTGAAGTTGGGTGGGGAACACCCACATCTCCATCAAATTGCAGTATGCAGTAGCATATTCAGTCTCGGTATTTTTTACCTTTTCTTATTACATAGTATTACTCCCTGACTTCTAGCCCTTTCAAGTGTTGATATGCAAAGGCAACTACGAGGCAGTAGTGTGGGTTTTGATCTTCATACTGAAATGTTTATTAATATTTTGAATTGTATGAATATTTTAGTTTGTAAGTAGACTGGTAGCTGTCAGACTGTATGTGCTTGGCAGCTTTTGGATTTAACTATTAGCTTTTATCTTAATTATGTGACTTAGCTTGTTCTTAAAAGCTCCGACGTGCTAAAAAGCCTCTGCATGTGGTTCCCTGGCTACTTGGGCAGGAGATGCTATACTCCAGGAGCCCTTTTGTAGTCTTACTGACTTTCTAACTAGAGGTCTTTCCTGAATGGCCTTGAAATGGCACATACAAGCCTGAAGTGAAGAGAGCTTACCTTTTGCTGCAGGTTTGTGGCTTGTTCCCTGCTGTGTGTTACTCTAGGCAATGAGAATAAACGACATTTCAGGGTGCTCTCCTGCTGCACTTGAATTTCTCTTCTAGGCTGTGAAAAGAGACAATGTGCTTCTGTGGTGTTAAATAACCATTATCTTGCTGGTGAGGTTTAACAAAATTTAGCAAGCCTGGCTAAATAGTAGTTGGAGCCATCTCTAAAGGAGAAATAGGAGTCACTACAGCTGGTGCAAAGCAAACTGGGACTGGATTCATAAACAGAAGCTCCAGAATATTTACTGCAATATATTTGAGAGAAGCACTAAACCAACATGAAGCTGTCTTGGTGGTGGTTCTGGTTGGTTGCATGCTAGTGCTTAAAAGGAGGCAGTTGTTACAAATTTAGGTTCTTGGTTGGACAACTGTAATGACCACTTAGTGTTGTGTGCCAGCTCCAGCGCTGTCTTACTGGTGCCACACAAGCATCTGCTCGCAGCAGGCAGGAGATAAGTATGATCTGAACTAATGAGGAAATTGTTCTACAAACCATACTGGTTATTGTTTGCCTGGGTGAGGCACTGAAGAAGTGCACCCGTGGCTATGGGCACTTGGATGCACACTGTCCAATTTCGAAGAAAAAGCAACAGTTTGGTCACCATATGGGCGTACGACACCCTGATGTCAGGCCTCTGGAAGAGCAGGGGGTTAGCAGCAACTGCTATCTTTCTGAACCCTCCTTCGGCTTCCCTGGCCCTGCTGGGTCTCTGCGCTGCTCCTTTGGCTCCCGTTGCGCACTCACTGAACTCTGGCACGTGGGGGACGGCTGCGGACAATCAAGTGCTAAGAGGAGGATGATTCCTCTTTACATGCTGTCATCGGGCTTTCCCCATGCTTGAGCCAGACGGGGAAGTGAAGTCAGCAGACAACAAAAGGCTGGAGCAATAAGGGCCTGGGGTGTTTTACTAACTCTTCCTCTGAGGTGTCCTGTTTTGAAGTGCCTCTGATTCATTGTTTGTTGCCCAGCTGAAGAGCTCAGCCCTTCCTGCAAAACTCCCTGGCCTGGGAAATCTGAGGATATGCTTATTAATATCCCATCTCCATTTCTCCTGGAGAAGGGACAGTCTTCCATGTCAGTGTGATGGTGGCTGTGGCAGGTGGGGAGGCAGCAGGGATGGCTCCTCGGGGAAAAGTGCAGCTGCACCTCCTCAGACCCTCTCTCTGGGCAGCATTGCCTTGCTGCTGTCTCAAGGCACCGATGGCTTGCCATCGTCAGTGTATTGGCAAGGTTTTTCCTGGCCCCTGCAGTCCATGCCTCCTGGCAAGGTTTTTCCTGGTGCCTGCAGCCCATGCCTCCATGATCTACTGCCCAACCTTTGCCACCAGGCTGGGCTTTGGGCAACAGTGGAATGGAAAAGGTTGGAGGTATCTAATCCCTGGTCTGGGAGTTCCCTGCTGCTGAGGAAAGGTGGATGCAAAGCACGTCTTCATTCAGTGGCTGAGGGGATCGGCTCCACACTCCTGGGTCCTGTATGGGATGCAGAGTCGTGGTTAACAGCCCTGTGTGTTAACCAGACTGAGTCTAGGAGCTGCCTCTGGGGCTGCATCCCAGTTAGGAGCACTTCGGGTATGCCCCCAACGCAGCCTAGCCAAGGGTCTTCCATAACTTGCTTGGTTCCCTCAAATGCTTGTTCTGTGGCGGTTGCCTCTGCTCTCTCTGCTTTAGGAAATCTTGGAGCAGTGAGGGCTCTGACCCCCTGTGCCGGGCCATGGGAGTATGCAGTGTGTTTCCAGCCTGATGTCAATGCAGCTGCCATTCTCCTTTGCTTGTTGGGACTTGAATACACAAGAGTCCCTGAAGAGTGGGCTGGCAAGGAGGGAATTAACTGCTGCCATAAGTGCTGGCAGCTCTATGCCTGTTTCCCTGCTACTGCAGGACACTTCTAAGCCACCAGTACTTGTGTCCTGTGCTTGCATCCCTGGTGTCTCTGTCCCTTCTGTCTCACCTCTGCCACATGAGGCCAGTAGCTGCTGGAGGGCCCTTGTCGCTGCTTGCAGAGGGGAGTGAACTCAGGTGGGTACCTACTAAATGCAGCTCAGCCCTCCAGCACACAGCAGCAAGATTGGAGCCTAGGCTTCAGATCTTCCCTATCCTGGTGGCAAAGAGAAGCTGGGTGATGGCAGATGTGCTCAGAGAAGATACCCAGCAGTGCTCTGTGCTTCAGGAGTGTGTGCAACCGCTGGCTGCGAGGCAG
Source organism: Pandion haliaetus (assembly GCA_013401275.1). Lineage (NCBI taxonomy): Eukaryota > Metazoa > Chordata > Aves > Accipitriformes > Pandionidae > Pandion > Pandion haliaetus. The sequence goes on along the minus strand of VYZV01030788.1, from coordinate 180,731 downwards.
GAGCTCTAGGAGCCTCTGCCTGACGTTATGGAGCATTGGCTGTGTCTCCTCTAGGCCTCTGACCAGCACATCTTGCCTGGGGATGCTGATTCAGCAGCCACGATATCGGAACACGGCATTTCCTAGGGATGACAGAATAGCTGGGAGGAGATGCAGCCAAAGGCACATACCCGTGGGACAAGACTCGGCTTAGTGTTTACAGACTCTCACAGTGATCAGGAGGCCTGAAGCTCCTGCTTTGCCCCTGCTCCCTCCAGAGATGGCAAACTATGGAGGTGTTTATATCTCCATTTTCCTAACCCAAGTCTGGGTTTGCATCCTCTTCCCTCCTGCATGTTTTGCCTCTTGCTTGGGCCATGGTGGGTGAGTCCCACTTCACTGTGGTGTGGGGGGCTGCTGCTGCAGCAGCACCCAGAGACATGCTGCCACTGGGGTCAGCCCCTCTTGTGCAATTGCTGCTGTAGGACTGTCATGTTTCTTAGTGACATGCTAGGCTTCCAGCTGTGCCTTTGTGTCTCTCTAGATGAAAAAAGCCCAGGGCAGGGAGCCAGCAATGGCTGGCAGCAGCTCTGCAGCCTGCTGTGCACTCTGCTGCTGGCTTCCCCTGGGCACCGGGGCGAGATGGGGCCCCTTCCCCCTTGGAGTGTTGGCAAGGGGTCCCTGGGGCACTTCCTGGTGCTAGGGATGGCTTTATGGAGATGGAGAATGGGGCAAAGCTGGTCCAGCAAACACCTCGCAGTGCATGAGCAGGGACAGCCTCACACCATCCCCTTTTGCTCCAGCCAGTCCTTCCCCCCTCTCGCAGCGCCTGTCGGACAAGCTCTTTCCGCTTCGGATTATCTCTCCAGGCGGACTTGGCTGCAAGCCCCACATTCCTTCCAGCCTAGCACTGCCCTGAGCCCACGCCAAGCCCTGCGTGCTTCTGCTATCGCTCGGGGCTCAGGCCAGGGCTGAGCCTGGAAGAGACGAGCTGGATGAGCCCCACTGGTGCTTGAGATCCTAAATGCCACTTTCCTTGAGCTCCAGGAGGGTTGTGGTGGGTCTTGGGCTGGTGCTTTGATGGAAGTTAGCTTGATGTCCGTCCCTGCTGCCCATCCTGGAGGGACCAGCGCTGCTGCTCCTTCCCAAAGCTCCCACCCTGCACATGCACTTCCCCAGGGAAGGCAGGACATGTCCCCATCCCTCGGGGCAGATGCAGATGGGGCATCCTGTAGCCATGAGCAGCGAGGTAGCCCTGGCCCTGCATTCCTCAAGCAGGGAGCTGAAAATGGAGCACTGGCCCTATGGAGGAGCTCTCTGGTTTGGGTTCCTCAAAGGGTTAGGCTGGGCATGTGGTGGGGAAGGAGCTGCTGGTGCCTCTCTAATGTGTCGTGGGGGCCCCAGCACTGGTCCCTGAGGGACTAATGCACCTTCCTTCACCCCTCAGCTGTGGCTTGAGCCTATGTGTCCCGCTGCATGTCTCAGGCCTGGGGGTGTCTCCCTGTGCTGGAGCACTGAGGGGACCCCCTCCCCTGGCTCTTAGCCTAGCCCTCCACCCTCCTACTCCGCTTCAGCAGAACAGAGTTTGGCCCCATGCCCTGGGCCAGCTGGTCTCTGCAAGCACTGGGGGCCACCATGGGGGTTTCTCAGAGCATGGCGGGTGCTTTGCAGCAGTGCAAAATAACTGAGGGGGGGGGTCCCAGCCCTGTGCTGTGGGGAGCAGTGGGACCTGGGGATGTCCCATCCCTCCCAGGGCTGCCAATTCAGCTGGGAGCTGGAGGTGCGCAGGGAGCAGGGGCTGCGGCGAGAGCTTGAGGGGAGCTGGGGCTGCCGGGCTGTGGAGCTGCGTGGCGTGGGTGAGTGTGCTCAGCTGTTTGGCAGATGAACAATGTGCTCTCCTAGCCAAGCCCACAAACAGCTAATTTTAGCGATTACATGAATTTTTCCGAGCAGTCTCGAGTCCCTTGGTGATTCAGTCACTCAGCTTTGCTGCACCCGCCACCCTGGCCCTGGGGATGCACTGGAGGTGTGCCAGCATGGACAGACCCGGGACTGTCCCGCTGTCTGGGAGCAAGGCAGACCTCCCCAAAAATAGGTGATGCTGCTCTTCTAGGGCTCCTGGCACCTCCCCAGCTGGTGGTGTTTTGGGGATGAGCTCGGCATGGGGGAGCACCAGGGCTAGTGCCAGAGGTCACAGGACAGACGGGAGCCATGGTGGGACTGGGAACCCAGACTGTGTTAAATGCAAGTGGCTCCGAGAGTGTGGCCAAGGGTTGCCTGCTGCTGGCCTCTGGGAGCCCCAGGCAGGGTTATGTTAAAGCCCAAGGGGTAACACTAGCTGGTACCACTTGTCAGAGGATCTCTGGCCCTCCTGCAGGCTCAGCAGCAGGGGGAGAAATGCCTGCAGAAAGTGCTGGGGACTGTTGAGTGCAAGGGCACCTCCAGCCCAGGCTGTGACTGCCAGCAGCGCCTGGGCTGTGGGGCAGCACCATGCGCTCTTGCTTTTCCCTGTGCAGCAGCGTTTGGCCACTGCCTTTGGTGAGGAATTGGAAAACTGTGCTTGTGCAGCCGAGGAGGGCTGGGGGCTCTGGGGGAAGGAGCCACCCCCCCAGCCCAGCTGTGACGGCAGGTTTCACTACCAGCCTCGTCTCACGAGGGTACAGGGCCTGGTAGGTGCCCGCCCTTGGCCTCCACAATCCCGTTAGAGGTGTAGGGACATGGCAGTGACTCCATGCCATCCTGAGCTTGGTCTGGGGGGGTTCAGCCTTGCTCTGACTGGTGTGGCTGGGGGTGAGGAAGATGCCCAAAGCACTGCTGGACCCTGGGACTTCCCTGCGGTGCGAGGCTTGCTCTACTCCATCCAGTGTCGTGTGAGCTCCCAGCTATGCGGAGCAGCCTGCCTCTGCAAAACGCTTATCTCATCCTCAATCACATCCCTGTGCGGTCTCAGGGAGCTGCCTCTCCCCTCCAGATGTGCAGAGTGTGTCCGTGCTGCTGTCCCAAGCTCTCACACCCTCTGTTTCTCTCCCTTGCGTGTAGCCTGGGGCAAACTCCTGTGCGCTCACCTCTGGGAGAAGTTCCCTCTCTGCTGCGGGTGCGGTGCACGGGTTTGTGCCATTACTCAGCCTTACTTTATTTTTAGGGATGTCTTGAAAACAGACCTGTCCTTCCCAGCCAAGAGCTGGAGCCAGGTTCCCGAGGCCCAGGTAGAAGCAGCTGGGTTTTTAGCAGGGCTGTTTACCCAGGCTTCTCTGAAACTTTGGGCACTCTGTGTGGCCATAAGTACCATAACCTGATCACCTCCCTCCTGGGGGCAGGGTGTTTGAGGATACCCACCACTGCATCCTTGTCCCCCCAGGGGCAGCGCTGCTTGGAAGGAGCTGAGTCTGACATTCCTCTGTCAGACTGGGCTTGGGGTGGTGGTTTTTCGGAAGTGCTGGGGTTTAATTTCTGTGTTGCCTTGCTGAAAAGCTGTGTGCTTCTGGGATGAGTCAGAGCAGGCAGGAACCCAGCAGTGCTGGTGCTGGTGGCGGGCAGACAGAGCCGGCGATAAGGGTGCGATAAGGCCACGAGAGCCCTGCTTTCATGCCAGGGCTGCAGGGAGTGGGCAGCTCCCAAGCCCGCTGCCTGACCTCCAGCTGCACCGCTGTGAAGGAAGCGGGGAGGTTATTTTGGGAACCACAGCACTGGGAAAATCTGCTGTGTCAATAGAGCGTGAGCTAAAGCACTTGGGGGTGGTGTTTTCAAAACACCCCCTCTCTGTGCCCAAATGCCTGGGCTTTGCCCCAGGACCAGACAGGGAGTGTGGCTGGGGGGTAGCCCTAGCCTCAGTCCTCACTCCCTGGCCAGGGAGGGGTCCGTGGCCATCCGGCACGTCCCATGGCAGCCGGGTCCCCCATGCAATCTGACACTGGTGGCAGTTGTGTCCAGCCAAGGTCCCACTCCCTACTCCCTTCCCACGATCCCGGTCGCCTTCCTCTGTGTCTGGCTGGAAGCTCCCCTCTCCATCCCTGCAGTTTGCTGTTTATCCTGGTCTCATCCCCTCTTTGAACAGGGTCCCTGTCCCCTACAGTGCCCTGTGCCCTCCTGCCCCTCGCAGCATGGCACTACATGCTGGGGCATGGGGATGGAGGCAGCCTTCCTCCCCCATTGCTGGTGGCAGCTCTGTGCTGTTCCCATCTTGAACAACTCGTTAGCACCAGCTGGGACCTGAGCAGGGGCTGCTGTGGCCGGCGGAAACATGGGTGGGCTGAGACGGGATTAGATGTGGTCAGGGAAATTCCAGCTGCCCCGTGGTTAGCACAGGACTGCTCTGGTTCCGGGAAGCCCGAAGAGGCCACTCATGCTGGCTCTCTTTAGCTGCTTCCTCCTGAATATCCGTTCCCAGCAGCTGCTGGACTGAGGTGGCCCAGGAGAGGTAGGCGAGGGGGGAATCTAGGCTGCACGGTGGGGACCAAGGGCACGTGCGTGGGCTGGAGGGGACAGAGGAGGAGTGGCAGCAGGCACCCCTGAACAGGTGGACGGGACTGGCTTGTACCCTGCTTCCCAAGCACCCCTGGGTGCTGGGCTCCATCACCCACCACGTGTCAGGGCTGCTGAGGATATGAAGAGCAGTGTACAGGCCACAGTGCAGCCACGGCAGCCCCTGGGAGATGGCAGTGTGTGCCGCTTTGGGGTTGCAAGTCTGCCTGTAATTGGCAGCCAGGGGGTTTCTCAGTGCCCACAGGCACAGCGGTCCTGGTGGGAGGCGGCTGAAGCAGCCTGGCCTCCGGCTGGCACCGGCAATGCTGCTGGTCCCTGCTCGGTGCCCGCTCCCCCGGCTGGGTGACAGGCTTGTGGGGCAGAGCGGGTGCTTGTGGGCTCCTGGCCTGTTTGCATCTGTGGCTGGGGGGGAGTGAATGAAAGCTGTGACCCCAGGCAGGGTTGGCATGCCGGGGGGCTGCCTGCGCTGCCGACCCTGGGCTAGAGCATGGCCGGAGGTCCTGACACTTGCAGGAGCTGTAGCGGGGGAGGCAAGTGCTGTGCATGTGCCGAGGCGATGCCATAGAGCAGCCCCGGTGTGAATGCGCGACAGAGAAGGCAGGATTGTACCCAAGGGCCTGGCTTTGCCTCGCCTGTCCCCATGGGTAGGGGCACCTATCTGTGTCCCACCAGGTACCAAGGGGAGCTTCATCGGGCTGAGCTGCTACCTGGGCACTGGCTGACATGAGCAGCACGTTCACAGGGCCATCTGCTTGTCTTCAAACAAGAGCACTGAGGTTCAGGAGAGGGAAACCCAAAACTCCATCCTTGAGATGCTTGCACTGTTTGCCGAGGAAATAGGAGTTGGAAGCAGCTCTGCTCCAGCGCTTTCCCTAACCCCGACGCTGCCCCTGTGCTGATTCATTGATTTGGACGGGTTATATACTGGGAGGGGAAGCATGAACCACACTCGGCTCTCTTGCCAGCACAGAGCTGTGCTCACTCGGCGCTCGCGGCTGCAGGACACTCGGGTAAGTCTCCTCTGTGCTACTGACCCTATGAGGGGCCCCGTGCCCGGGGGACTCCCAGTGCAGCTCCAAGGGGTGGTGGTGCGGCAGCGGGATCTGCACGTTCAGCATCTTTTAATTTGATGGAGATGTTTGTCTTGCAAGGGCTCTCCAGAAAAGCGAGACCACTTAGGAATTGTGGGAGCTGAAATAGTTACATAGGCAATGTATCTTAAATAATAACCAACAGAGAAAATTAAGGGGAGCAAAATAACATTTAGGGGGGCTGAAGTTAGGAGCCCTGGGATGCTGAGGGGCTGAGCGGTAGGGAATATTCAGCCCCTTGGTCTGTAAGCTTTTTTTCCCTAGAAGAAAAGAGGAGATAAATTGTTTTCAGCTGCCTTTCCTGAAGGGCGCTCCAGCGTGGATGCTCTCTGAGCTGCCTTACCAGGGAGTGACATGAGCAGAGCTTTTGATGTGCTGAGCGTTTGGGGAAGTTCATAAATGGCTTGTTATAAACAAAGCTGTTCTTGGATGCAGATTGTTTCCATATGGGAAACATAAACTGTGCTGGCGTGTGGAGGGTTCCTCCCTCCCCGCCGGAGAGCGTGTTCCCTGGAGAGAGCTGGGGGCGGAGGGCAGGGGCTGTGCCACAGCACCCCAGGGTGCTGTGCCAGTCGGGGCAGTGTGCCCAGATTCCCGCGCTGCCAGACTTGCCTGTCTGGCGGAGCCGTGCTCAGGGCCCAGGGAGCCGCAGGTTTTCTCCCTCCCTTGTGCCCTATGAAGCTGTTAGCGGGGAGCTTCTCCATGCCAGCCTGGCACAAGGCAGCTGCTTTAATCTAGGGAGGGAGGAAGCTCCCAGGCCAGAGGAGGGAGGAGACGGTGTCCATGGTGGCCGTGCTTGTGGGGTGATGGAGGACCTCGCTGTAAAGCCCTTGTTCCCCCCACAAGCTCCAGGGCTCCCCGGGCACTACCCCTGGGACCAGCCTGCATGTAGGTGCCCACACTGAACATCCCGCTCTCATGGCCAAAACCAGCCAGGGCCAAGACCTTCTGCTGGGGATGGGGTGCAGACAGGGCCACCCCTGTACCCAGCTTGAGCTGGGGAGCTGGCAGAGGGTCCTGTTGACCCAGGTTCCTGCAGGATTGGAGCTAAAGCACACCCGGGCAGTGGGTGCCAGTGCTGCTCTTGGCTCTGTGACAGGAGCTCAGAGCTGCTCGTCACTGGGCAGAGCCAGGAGGGTGGTTGGGGGTGCTGGGGGGGCCATCTTTCCTCCTGCCCCCACCCAGCATCCCCGGGACCTGCTTGGCTGTGGGTGCCACGGGCCAGCTCTGGTGCAGGTCTCAACTGTTCAGTGGTGCTGGGAGGCCAGTGCTGCTGGTAGCAGCTCGCCACGCTCGCTGCAAAACAGGAAACCGCGCTCCTGGCTGCTGGAGGAGCTAAGTGAGGGGGACGCCAGGGATGCCACTAATAGCTGTGGTATGGCAGCCAGGCGCCACGGCCCCCATCTCTGTCCAGCTCTGCGCTCCTGCCTGGGCTGTGCCCAGCTCTGCCTGCTCCCAGCCTTCCTCAACCGCCCTCCTCTGCCTCGCTGCCATGCTGGGGGCAGGATGGCCATAGCCTCGGTGGCCTTTTCCAGGGAGAAAGCAGCACCCATCCCTGGCAGTGGGCCTGGGAGCTGCGAAATTGCAGGGACTAAGCCCTCCTCCTTTGTTTTACTGCAGGCCCAATGGAGCAGGGAGGCTGGCAGCAGTGGCTGCTGCTGCTGGTGGGCATCCAGCTGGCCAGTGGCCAGTGCCCAGAGCAGTGCCAGTGCGTCCGCACCGCCCAGGTGGAGTGCTCCGGCACTGGCATCACCGCGGTCCCCAGCCCCATCCCTGCAAACGCCATGACCCTCCAGATCATCAACACGCGCATCGCCGAGCTGGGTGACGCGTCCTTTGGCAACGCCTCCCTGCTGATTGGGCTGCGCATCGAGAAGAACAACCTGTCGCGCATCAGCCCTGGGGCCTTCCAGCACCTGCCTGACCTGCGCTACCTCAGCCTGGCCAGCAACAAGCTGCAGGAGCTCCCCGTGCAGGTCTTCGAGCCCCTGGGCAAGCTGGAGTCTCTGCTCCTCTCCAGCAACCAGATCCTCCAGGTCGAGCCTTCCCACTTCACGCATCTGAGCAACCTCAAGGAGCTGCAGCTGCACGGGAACAACCTGCAGGAGCTGAAGGAGGGGGTGTTCGACCAGCTCACCAGCCTCACCAAGCTCAACCTGGCCAGGAACAACATCGACCGCCTGCCGCCCCGGGCCTTTGAGCGGCTGGCGCGGCTGCAGGTGCTGCGGCTCTACGAGAACCGGCTCCGGCAGATCCCGGCAGGCGCCTTCGACGGGCTGCCGGAGCTTCAGGAGCTGGGGCTGCACCAGAACCAGCTAGAGATGCTGTCCCCGGAGCTCTTTGTGCACAATGGGAACCTGCAGAAGCTCTACTTGTCCAACAACCTCCTCGCCACCCTGCCGAGCGGCATCTTCTTGCCCCTGCGTGCCCTTGCCAAGATTACCCTGCACGTCAACCGCCTGCGGGACATCTCACCCAGTGCCTTCGGGCCCATGCCGGACCTGCGGGAGCTGTGGCTCTACGAGAACGAGCTTTCTGCCCTCCCTGCTGCCGTCTTCGGTAACCTCACCCAGCTGCAGCTCCTGGTCCTCAGCAAGAACCGGCTGCGCTCGGTGGCGCCAGGGGCTTTCCGGGGCTTGGGGGAATTGCTGGAGCTGTCGCTGCACTCCAATGCCCTGCGCCGCCTGGATGCCCGGGCACTGGAGGGGATGCCCAAGCTGCAGAACATCTCCCTCCACCACAACCAGCTGCAGGCGCTGCCGCGGGGCCTCTTTGGGGCCACCCCAGGGTTGCAGCACCTGCAGCTGCACTCTAACGCCCTGGAGTACCTGCCCGCTGGCATCTTCTCCCCCCTGGCCACCCTGCGAGAGGTAAAGCTGCACAACAACTCCTGGCGCTGTGACAAGGGTATCCTGCCCCTGCGAGGCTGGCTGGAGGACAACCCCCACAAGGTGGGCGAGACACCCCCCCNCCCTCTGAGGTGGCATTGCCAGATGGTGCCTGGACGGAGCCCCCCACGGGGCTGCCGGTCTCCCCACGGCAGGAGGAGAAGGAGGAGGAGGAAGAGGAGAGGGGGCGGTGGGGGCTGACACGCACACAGAGCGGGGTGGTGGTGGCGGTCATCGTGCTGGTGTGTGTGGCCCTGCTCGCTGCTCTGGTAGCACTGGTGGTCTACGGCTGTAGGAAGAAGAGCCACGTTGTGCTCATGAGGATGAAGGCACCCAATGAAGCCTGAGCGCCCGGCAGACCCTGGGGGGAGTGGTGCTGGCAGGGCATCCCCTCCCCATGGGGCAAAGGGACGTGACAGTGGCTCTGTATCAGCTGCCCTTGCTGATTGGGACGGGCCAGCATCACCCCGTGTGCGGCGTGCCCCCCTGTCCTGCTCTGCTTTGCCCTGCTCTGCAGCAGGGCGTCCCCCCAGGTGACCTCCCATGGCTGCCCTCTGTTCCCAGCACCTCCTGCCTCCAGTGCAGCCTCTGTGCTCATTCCCAGCCCGGGGGCCAGCAGCTGGGGTGCAGGGTGCTGAGAGGGACCCCTCGAGGAGGGAGCCACAACCTGGCCATGATGGTGCTTACCCCTTTACCTTACATCATCCCCTCCAGTGCCGCCTGCCCTTGCATTGCCTGCTGCCCACCCCAGCCCATCTTCCCCCCGCTCCCCGCTATGACTTCAGCCTCTGCCCCTGCCTGGGCAGGTGGGTGCTAGCTGCCACACAGCGCCAAGAGCTGAGCGAGCACCTTCACCCCAGCAGACCCTCATGTCCTAGTGCTGCTTTGTAGCTCGCCTGCGTCCGGGCGCGGATCCCCGCAGGGCTGGGCCGCCTGGGCCTCACGCTGCTGCTAGCGTGGCACACCCCGAGTGACTCGGCCGTGTCCAAGCTGCCCTCCCTGCCTGCAGGCAGGGTGGGCCGGAGCACAGCCAGCATCTTCCCCTGCTCGGAGCAGTCTCCTGCTTCCCCCGCCCTTGTGCATCTCCTGCCAGGAGAGCCATGGGGCAGCGTGCTGGTGTCTGGGTGCAGCGCCAGCCCCCCCCCAAGCCCTCGCTGCACCCTGGTGCTAACCCTCCTGTGGCCGTGCCCCTGCATGCACTGCCCTACCCCAACCCCGTGGGTGCTCAGGGGGCGTCCACCAGCCCCTGCTGCGGGGGAATTACAGGGGTGGGAGGATGGGTGTGCAGCATCTGCTAGGGCCTGGGAGAGGCCCCTGTGCTTGTGCCCCAGGGCCCCTGGAGCGCGCCAGGGCTGCTCCTGCCGCACCCCATCCCAGGTCCTCGCTGCTTCAATACCCTTGTGCACCCTCCACCAGTTAGTGAGCCTACTGGCCCTGCTCTGCCTGGCAAGGCTTCTTTCTCTTCCTTCCTTGAGTGTCCTCCTGTATGTGCCTAGTCCTGCTGCCTGCTTGCAGCCCTCAGGCAGCAGGGATGCTGGCAGCCCACAGTGGGGGGTCAGCAAGTGCTGGCTGCTCGGCAATTCACAGGTGGGGGCTGTGCCATCCCCCCCAGCACCTGCATCCAGCAGCCACCCTGCTTCTTCCAGCTGTGGCACAGCCACAGAGGGGTCCAGCTCACCTCTGCAGGTGCTGTGGCAGCACCAGGCTGCCTGGGGATTACTGCCATGGGATGAGGGTCACACTTGGTGTGCACCCCATAGCGCTGGCTGCTCACAGCACCCCAGGAACCAGCGCTGGCACAAGCAGCCCCACGCTCGTGCTCATGATGGGATATTCCTCTGGGCTGTGACCTGCATGGCAGCGGGAGAGGGGACTGCGCTGCGGGGCTGTTGGGTGCTGTTCGGTGACTTCTCCATTAAAGTGCAGTTGTCCACCCCCAGTGCCAAGACCTGTTTATTCACTCCTCCACGGTGCACAGCTGGGGAATGACCACCTAAGAGGTGGTTTTTTTGTGTTGAGGGAAAGCCCATACAGGCTGGTGGGGCTGGAAGCTGGAAGAGGGTTAGTAGGCTGTGGTCACAGAGCCCGTGCTGGTCCTTGGGCTCCAACCTGGGCTGAGGGACCAGGGAGGGCTCAGCCATCTAACAGCAGCAGGATGGCTTTTGAAGAGTGAGCTGAGACCTCAGCAAGCTTCTTGATGGAGCCACTCACTGTCTCCTGTGCAGTCCAGTCCCTGGGGCAGGGGCCTGAGGGTTTAGCCAGCATCACCCCAGGGTGGTGGGGAGCTCACTTGGCTCCCCTCAGAGCTGGCTGCCACTGGCTTGTGTCAGCTGAATTTCTCCGTGTGTCACTGTCTGTTCCACCAGTCTGGCTGAATATATGTAAGTGTCCCTCCTCCTGCCCCTTCGGGGTCCCCCCATGGTCGCTGCCACCCCAGCTTGTTCCAACACAGGCCCTTGCAAAGCACCCCTTAAGGCAGTGTACGCTACTCCCCTGGGCACGTCGCAGGCTCCTAGGGAGTCCAGCTGGTCCACGGGTCCCTCTGACCATCCCACCACTGGCTGGGTGCATGTCATGGGCGGCAAAACACCTGGTGCATCTCAACATAGTGGTTCCAGGGTCGTCCTCTCCTCATGGCATTGCCTTGCCTTGCTAAGCTGTGCCTGGTCCCCTCTCTCCTGCAAGAGACGTTTGCTAGCACCATTTCCCAGTGAGATTTAATAAAGTCCAGGGGGTCTCTCAAGGGGGCTGCTGAGAAGCAAGCGTGCTGACCTCAGTGTGGGACTGGTGCCACCCGTGACAGCAGCGCCCTGCCACCATTCCCAGGCCAGTGGACATCCAGGGCCGGAACCCCGCTTCCCTGCCAGGATGCTCGCTGGCAGCTGCCTTTGGCCTCACCTCCAGTCCCTCTGAGGCTGGGTTATTTTTTGAAGCACTCCAAGGACACGGGGTGTTGTTGCCGATAAGCAACAAGGAGCAGCTCCGCCCCAGCAGGAACAGCTCATCAGCTGGCTTCCCATCCGCCCTAGAAAACGTCCCATTTCAGTGAGTAGCGTCCCTGCAAACCTGCTGCAGGCTCGGTGGCAGTCTCCACGATGCCACACTGGGTAAGTGGTGGCCATGCCGCTTGGGTAGTTTGAGGGGTCTGGAACGGGTGGGAGCTGCTGTCTGCACTGGTGAAAACAAGTGAGATGGTGGAGAGGAAAAGCCAAGCCCAACGCCAGCTGTTGAGTGCTGGCGTTAAGTCCAGGATAGCCCTACGGCATGAGGGGTGTCTGCAGGTGGGCGTTGCTGTGGGGCGGGCAGCAAACCCCATCATGCAGCAGCACTGGCCTGTAACCCAAGTGGGGAGTGACTGGCAGAGGTCTGGAGGCTACTGCCTCAAAAAGTGCCTCCCATGGGGTGGGAACAGGCGGCTGGTCAAGCTGAATATCCCTTGGGCAGGTTTGATGCTGCTCTAGTTGCTTGCAGAGAAGGAAGTACTTGATGGGCAATTAGAAATACCACCGGTGGAGCCTGCTCCTTTCGTCATTGAGCACAGAGCAGCCCTGCAGCTTTGTCCCCACCACCCAGTGTGTGCAGCACATCCCCATGCTTCACATGCTCCCCCTCCCCCAGCCCAGAGCCCAGCTTCATGCCCATGGAGATATCTCGCAAGGCCACAGGTTCCCTCAAGACCCCCGCAGGACCACATGGGTCCCACCTCGGCCACTGCTCTGTAGGATGTGGGGACGTTTCATGAGGGTGGCACCACCCTGGTTGTCACAGGGCAGGCTGGAGTGGGGCTGGGGTGCAGGAGAAGTGCCCTGACCCACTGTACAGGGCAGGTGAGGAGAGATTTGGGAGGGAAGCGCTTCCCATTCCCACAAGGGGAGTGCTGGGGTGGTGTGGGCAGCTGGGGCTGGAGGGATGCCCCACAGCCAGGGCAGCTGCCAGTGCCGGCAGTGCCCCAGAGGTTGCTCCTGCTGCATTTCTGGCTGCAGAAGCCACTTTCCCAGCAGTGCCCACCTGCGGGTGCAGATTTCTGCCTCACCGAGGCAGAGGATGAGGCTTGACTCCTTCTCCAGTGCAGGCTAGTGGTCTACGTGCTGCTGGGGCTGAGGTCCCTGCTGGTGGGGGGGCTGCCCCTGCTGTGCCCNCCTGCGGTGCCCCCCCACCTGCCAGTGTTATGACACCTCCAAAGTCTTCTGCTCGGAGGAGAGGATGCGGGAGATCCCGGCGGGCCTGCCAGGGAACGCCACCCAGCTCTTCTTCGTGGAGACAGCCCTGAGCAGTGTCCGCAGCGGGGCCCTGGGCTCCAGCACCACCCTCACCAAGCTGGTCTTCCTCAACAACAACATCCAGGAGCTGGAGGCCAGCGCTTTTCGGGGGCTGCCCAGCCTCATGGAGCTGGAGGTGTCGGGCAACCCCTTGCCAGCAGTCAGCCCGGGGGTGCTGGTGGGGCTGCCCAGCCTCAGCAAGCTCTCCCTGGGTGCCAATGCCATCCGCTCCCTGCAGCCGGGGCTCTTCGCCACTGCCTGTCACCTGCAGGAACTGCGCTTGCCAGGGAACAAGATTGAGGTTCTGCCCCCCAGTATCTTCCGCCCACTCCGGCGCCTCCAGACCCTGGACCTCTCGCAGAATGCCCTGGCTGAGCTGCCGGCTGGGCTGCTGGCCCCACTCATCGCTCTCCGCCTCCTCAAGCTCAGTGACAACCTGCTGGCACGGGTGCCCTCCGGCGCTTTTGGGGCACTGGGCCAGCTGGCCGAGCTCCTCCTGGATGGTAACCGGCTGGAGGAGCTGCCAGCCAGCGCCTTTGCCGGGCTGGGGGGGCTGCGGCGGCTGCAGCTGCAGCACAACAACCTAGGCAGCCTGGCCCCCGACATCTTTGCTGGTCTCCCCAACCTCACTGTCCTCAGCCTGGAGGGCAACCGCCTGGCCACCCTGCCTGACACCCTCTTTACCGGCACCCCTCACCTCCTCCACCTCTCGCTGGCTCGCAACCAGCTGGAGATGCTGCCCCAGGGCCTCTTTGCCAACCTGTCGGTGCTGCAGACCCTGATGCTCTCACACAATGCCATGGTCCATCTCCCTGCCAGCATTTTCCAGGGCCTGGCAGGGCTGACAGTGCTGCAGCTGAGCCACAACAACCTCTCCAGCCTGCCGACTGGCCTGCTGGCCGGGCTGCCCCTCCTCACCGCCCTGGCGCTGGACCACAACCGCCTGGCCCGCTTGCCCCTGGGGCTCTTTGATGCCAATGAGGAGCTGGCGCACGTGAGGCTGGCCGACAACCCCTGGGCCTGCGACTGCCACCTCACCTATCTCCTGGGCTGGCTCCAGGGCTTTGCTGAGCCCCTCACCCACATGCAAGCCTCCTGTGCCAGCCCAGCCGCTCTCCAGGGACGGTTCCTGCTGGAGGTCACCCAGGGGCAGCTGGAGTGCCCGAGAGTGCCTGGCATCCCCGTGGAGGAGGGCTGGGACAAGGAGCCAGGGGAGGATGCTCTGGGGCAATGCACCTACAGCAACCCTGAGGGCACTGTAAGCATGGCCTGCGATGCCACGAGCTGCCAAGAGCTCAGCCTTCGCCTTCCTTCTCCTCCTCTTCCTGGGCAGGTGGTGGGGACAGGGCCGGTGTATCAGGGCGCCTGGGTGCTGCGCTCCCGCTGTGGCACGCTGCAGGTCAGCATCCTTGTCACGGCACAGAATGGGGATGAGGCCATGTCACCAGGTCTCCCCACTGAGCCCTAGAGCTCGGGCGGGCGCCAGCTTCTGCCTGCTCTTGCATTGACAACCTTTGAACCAGCCTGGGAAAGAGCACGCCGTCTTGCTCTGCTGCCCCTGGTATGGTCACCAGCCACCACCGAGCTCTCTGCAAGAGCTGGCCTAGTGGTATTTATTCTCCCAGCTATGCGTTTCCCATGTATTTCAAATATAATTAAAACATATATATTATTTCTGTGCAGCCAGATCCCATGGTGGAGAGTTTCCCTGCCTCTGCCTGTGTATCTGGGAGAAGTGGTGAAGGTTGCTGTGGTCTGATGGGGACTTGGCTGGGGCTGCACGTGGTGTGGCATGGGTGCAGGTGCCCGGCAGCGAGTAGGTGCCACTCTCCGGCGTGCTCATCTCTGCCTGCTGCAGCCTGGCGCTAACCCCCAGGGCACGGGCTTGGGGTGGGGTATCCAAGGGAGACGTGGGCGAGTGCTGCCGACCGCCCAGCGAGGGGCACAGGCTGCCTGGCTGCAGGGTGGGCTCCAGCCCAGGGCTGCGCGCCGGCAGGTCCCTCACCCACCCTGGCAGGGCTTGGCCTGCAGCCCCCCCCCCGCAGTCAGCCCCAGGGAGGCTCGGGGCCCCGTGAAGACGGGCCGCAAAGTCCAGCAGCACGGCCCACCCATGGGGTGGCGGCTAAGGTGGGTGCTCCCTCGAGAGAGCAAGTGTGTGTGCACGCACGTGTGGGCGAGCGCGCGGACGTGGTCGTGGGTGCCTGCACGCGTGTGTGTGTGTGTGTGTTCGTGAGGCAGAGCCCTCCTCCCGGCGGTTGCGGTGCGGTGTTCCGGCACCATCTTGCGGCCGCTGGGACCTGGGCTCTGTGGGCCAGGCAGAGTCCTGCCTGCGCCTGGCCGCCCGCCCCCGAGCCGGCCTTCCTGGCCCTGCCCGCAGGGATGCGGGACCTGGGGTCCTTGCTTGGGGCTGCGCTGGTTTTGCTGCTGGGCTGGGCGGCTCTGCCAGCCCCTTCCCTGCTGCGGCCCAGCCGAAAAGCCGGGAGCAGAGCGGAGGCTCCGTGTCGTAATAGCCTGACCTGCCCCCCCGGCAGTGGGCTGCCATCCCGGCCGTGCTCTGGACGGCCAGCCCCATGCTCCCGGGAGGCAGGTGGGCAATGCTGCACCCCCAGACACCGTCCTGCGCCGCCACCCTGCCGCCTCTTCTGCACAGGGGACTGCCACCATGCCGCAGCCATCTCCCAGGTGACGTTGGCGTGGCCACCTCCGAGCCTGGACCAGCGACGCAGCGGCTGGCTGCAGCTCCCCAAATCCTGCCACAGCTGCCATGCCGTGGCCTGGGGAGGCGGGTGTCACTCCCGCTGTGAGCTCCGTCCCCTTGTGCACCCTGGCTCCTGACACCCTGGAGCAGCCTGGCAGCAAGTGCGGACCTGGACACGTATGGCATTGATGTTGGAAAGGGGTATGGCTGTTGAAAATGTGCAGTAGTTTCAGTGTTTTTAAACTTGCTAGGAAAGGTATAATGAAGCCCAGCAAGCACAAGCTGAGCCTTAATAAAAGCAGGTGAAAACTGAAGAAGAAAAGTTTAAATGCAATTAGTGCAGCTAGCCTTTGGGAAGTGATGGATGCCTTGTCATTTTAAGTCTTTGCATCAAACAGGGTGTTTCTTCCCATGAGACACCCTGCACTGGCCAGGAGCCCTGGGTGTCACTGTGGGAGGGTCTTTGGCTTGTGCTAGGGTGGAGGGGAGCACAACGCTCAGCCCCAGCCCTATGGCTGGCAAAGTGTGGAGGCATGGGGCTGAGCCCGGAGCCTGGGTGTCAGCACATCTGTCTGGCCACAGAAGTTATCCCTGTTACAAGCTTAAACAAATGGCTTCAGAGCAGCACCTTTAGCCACATAAGCCAATTCCTGAGGAAGGAAACAGCTGGATATTTTTAATAGGAAAAGCTTTAAATAGGAAAACTTTCTGTTGTGTTGCTGGGGGTGGTGCCTGTGAAGCTGATGGGTTATGCTGCTGGACATGTGCAACTGCAGAGAGCATCAGCTACAAAACAGGCTGGCCTGGAGATCTTCAGGTTTCCCTGGATGTAACTAGTCAAGTGGTGCCAGCAGATAGCGCCTGGGGGGGGGGGTACGTGCCTGCGACTTCTCTGAGGGGTTTCTGCAACGGCCTCCCACACTGGGGGTGCAGCTCTGCTGCCTGCTCCCTGGCTGTCCCTTATCTCCCCATGCAGACCTGTGCCCTGACCTCATGCGAAACCAAGCCCTGCGCCTGGGCCGTGGATAAAGAGCTGGCCAGGTGATGGGACCCTTGTCCGGTGGCCTCGCTCCTCACATGGCACGGCTCGCTTCGGTGGCTGGACTCGTTTGCAAGTGCTTGGCCAAGTAAGTGATGCAAAATGCTTTTTTTGCTCTTTAAAACGTGCTGGGAGGGACAGCTCTGGGGGGCTGTTGATCATTTCCTTGCAGCAAGGAGCAGGAGAGGCTGCAGCACCGTGAGCTGAGGCTGTCCCTCTGTGTCCCTGTGCTGCTTGAGAGTGGGACAAGCAAGGAACCACCACACTGAGGTCCACTGCAGCCAGACAGGGTGAGGGAGAGTTTTAAAAGAGCTTTGTAGTTCAAAACTGCTTATTTTCATCCCCATGCACTCAGTCCAGCCATTCCCACCTGCGCATTTAACCCATTGTGCTGCCCCTGCAGCTGAAGTGAAGCAGGTGCTTTTCCATCTGCACCCCTGGCTCATGCACCCGAGTCTCCCAGGGGAGAGGGTAGGCAGGGATCAGCAGCAGCTTCTGCCCTGGGGAACTCCATGGGGCAGCTGGCACATACCTCACCTCCCGTCGGTTTCTCTTCAAACCCAATGGCTTTCAGCCTCCTGTATTTGCTGACCTCAACATTTTTCAAAAAAATAACTTTTCATAGCAAATTTACCCTCCCAACATAAGTTTTTTGCATGGTCAGCTTTGATGGACACCCAAGAAGCAACCCACAGCCATTTCCCCTGCTCCCAGCCAGGGCTGTGAACCACAAGCTGGAAACTACGGTCTCAGTATGATGCTCACGGCCATTAAACCCCAGCTAATGTGTTAGCTGAGTGTTTCCAAATGACTCGATGGAAGTGGTAGGCTTTACATGGCTACTGGTGGGTGTGCCTGCGTGATTTCACTTCCTAACTGCAGGTCCGAGCCCTAAATGCTAGGTCTTGAAGAGTTCATCTGTGGACATTTCATAGTCTTTTACTGAGCCTTGCTCTAAAGCTTGGTTGCTGCTCACAAGTTAACCATTTCTGTCTGACAGAGCTGCATAAGCAAGGCCAAAATATGATGTGATTAGCAAGAATCCTGAAAAGGAGATACTTAGAAGCCATGTTTTAAATGACCTCCCTGAACTGAGAGAAGCACCAATGAAATAGCAAGTCCGTCCAGCACGATGTGGAAATTCTGAGTAAACAAGGTCATCTGGTCTTGGCTGGCTTCTCGGACCCTTTCTGGTCCCTCATTAGCAAGCACAGGGCTGACTGCTTCTGTTGTTGCATGAATGGGCTGTTGCCCTGCTGAGTAACTGGACCCACTGGGGCAGTGCTAATGGGCAGCAGCACTTTGCCTTCTTCACCGAGACAGATGCTGAGCCTACAGCCCAAACATGGGAGGAGGGCCAGAGAACAGACTGTCCAGCCCTTGTCCCTCCTGGAACATCTCCCAGTGCCAAGCCATGAGCTGGCTCGCTCTCCCTTCCTCTCCATCCCTCAGTACCAGTGGCAGTGAACTCTTGTTAATGCAGCATATGTTGGCTTGTACGGTCTCTCTCATAAAATGAGTTATGATATGCGAATAGAAGAGTCCTGAGAGTTGAACGACAGCATGGTACCACAGTTCATGAGCTGTGGACAGATATTTTTTTGTTCTTCATAACTGATTTTGAAATCTTTTTTTCAGGACAATGTACCAGCATTTCCTTTTCCTTTTCTTCCTCTCCTTCCATCCCCATAAATGCCAAGATCAAATCCTGGGTGAAGATCTATATGAAATGCCCAAAGACTGCCAGGAGGTCTACAGAGGGACAAAAAATGACATCAAAGAGATCCCAAAGATTGCAAAGCCCTTCATTTCTGAGATGATCTTTGTGCAAACCAGCATCACTGCTATAAGGAAAGGTGCCTTCAGGTACATGCCCAACCTGATCAAGATTTTGTTTATTGGGAACAAGATCAAGACAGTTGAACCTGGTGCCTTTGAGAATTTGATCAAGCTGAGGGACTTGGAGATCTCTGGTGCCTTGTTGGAAGAACTAGCTGTGGGCACTTTCCAAAACCTCCCAAGCTTGCAGAGGCTGGAGCTGAGAGACAGCCGCCTCAGATACATCCCCAAAGGCCTGTTTGATGGGCTTGAAAATTTGGAGGAGCTCTCCCTGCACATCAATGCAATCCCTTCTCTTCCAGAAGGTGTTTTTGATTCTCTTGTCAATCTAACATTTTTGGATCTTGCTAGAAACAGGATCACAACTCTTCCTGGGGATGCCTTTAGCAAACTCCCTTGGCTGCAAGTCCTCCGTCTGTATGAGAATGAGTTGCAGGAGCTCCCAGAGGGGCTGCTAGACTGTCAGCTGGGACTGCTGGAGCTCAGCCTCCAGAGGAACAGGCTCAGGGCACTGCCACCCATGCTTCTGAGAAGGCTGCCTCACCTGGAGAAGCTCCTCTTGGACAACAACTTCATTGAGGTTCTCCCACCTCAGGGCTTTTTTGGTTTAAACAAATTGAAGCTGCTGACTCTGGGTTCAAACCGCATTACGGAGCTCCCCTCCTGCCTTTTTGACACCATGCCACACCTGCGGGAGCTGGACCTGGGTAGGAACAGTTTGGCCACACTTCCAGATGGCATCTTTGCCAACCTCACGTCTCTTAGCAAACTCATCTTGTCCCACAACCAGCTAGCAGCCCTGCCAAGAGGAGCCTTCACTGGGCTCAGCAAGCTGTTGGACCTCCAGCTGGACTCAAATCAGCTCTCTGCTCTGGATGACGAGGTCTTTGCTTCTCTCCCAAATCTGAAAACCCTCAACCTTCGGAAGAACCAGCTGGAGAATATACCCCAAGGGCTCCTGGACCCCCTGAAGAATCTCAGCTCAGTGTATCTGAGTGGAAACCCATGGAGATGTGACTGCAACCTCTGCTACCTGCACAGCTGGATCCTGGGCAAGAGTGAGAAGGTCAAATTGTCCACCCAAGTGTCATGCAAGAGTCCACCCCACCTGGCAGGGCAAACAGTGACATCGCTGAGGGACGACCACTTAACTTGCCTAGCTACTCTGCCTCTTTCAGCTTCTTTTATCCCATCTCTGCTATTCACCTCCACATCATCACAAGGGACGTCAATGTTGCTGTCACCTGGAGCCTTGCCCACCGCAGCGCCAACCACGTTGTCATTGGCAGCCTTTCCCATCATGGCACTGCCAACCATGCTGTCATCTGTGGCTAACTCTGTCCTGATGCCAACCATGCCAACAGAGGCCTTCTTCACCACTCCATCACAAACCATGCCATCTAAGGCTTTCATCACTGCCCTGTCATCAGCTGTGCTGCCTGAGACCTCCATCACCACCCCATCACCAACTGTGCTGTCTGAGATCTCCGTCACCACCCCATCACTAATTGTGCCACCTGAGGCCTCCATCACCACACCATCACCAGCTGTGCTGCCAGACAGCTCCATTAACACACCATCATCAACCATGCTGCCAAAGGCTTCCATCACCACCCCGTCATCAGCTGTGCTGCTGAAGGCCTCCATCACCACCCCATCACCAGCTGTGCCACAGGAGGCCTTCAGCCTGTGTCTAACTCCAGCCATCATAAGCCTACAGCCTCCTGGGGCCCCCAGCCCAGAGCCTGCACTGTCCACTCTAGCTTCTGCCACCACATCGGTGCCAACCATCCCGCTGGCAGCCACCACCAGACAAGTGTCTCCTGCTCTTCTGGTGCCCATGGAGAGGCCAGCCACCATCCAATGGGGGACGCCCAGCATCTCCCTTGTCTCAGCCCCCCCCGCGGCACTCTGGCCACCCACCAGGGCTGCTGTGCCAGGCATGGTCCTTCTGGCCTCGCACTCCCCATCCCACCGGGCTCCTGCGCCAGGCAGGGAGCAGGACCATGCCACCGCATGGGGCTTGTCCACTGTTGGCACCCAGCCCGCTCCCACTGCCGCCCAACACGCTCTCACCCCTGCAGGCACCATCCTGCTCCTGTCACCTCCTCTCCCCCTGCCGTCAGACCATACGAGCCCCTGGCCGGCCACCCCACCCCTGGCCCCCAGCGGCCATCACACCTGGGGCTTCGCCCTGCGGGCCAGCCCACGGCACTGCCGGGTCTCCCTGGCCCTGGGCCTGGCCGCGCTGGGGCTGCAGGCAGTCTGCACGCTTCTGTGGGGGACGCTCGCCCTTCTCCTTCACCGAGCCACCCGCCGCCGGGGCCGCCCCATGCCACCGGTGAGGCTGCTGAGTCTCCAAGCCCTGACTGCTCCGGGCCCCCCCGAGCGAGCCCAGGCACCGCTTTGAGCTTTGCTGCCCCTGCATGACCTGGGCAGTGGCCATCCTTTGGGGGTCTGGAGCCGTGCTGGCCACGGGGTACGTATGTCATGGGGTGCGGACCGTCCCCCGGGAGGGTGTCCCAGCACGCAGGCTGTTTTGGGGTGCCTCCCTGCTGGCCTCTGGAGATGCTGTGAGCCTGGGGAGCCTATGCGCGGTGTCACTGCCTGACGGGCCCTTCTGCCAAGCGACGCTAGATGGCATCCCGACACAGGCGGTGGCTGCCACTGCCTGCCCAGGGCCACCGGGAGCAGGCAGGGCGAGCAGTGGCCCTGAAGGTACCGCACCGAAATGCCGGAGACCCTGCAGCCGGCCAGCTGGGGACCTCGCTGGACCTGGGGCACAGCCCGCTCTTGCTTGCAGGGTCTGCTCGGGGCTCCTGCCTGCATCTCCTCCCCATCCCTGGCAGGTACCTGCAGGATGCAAGCAGCCTTTGGGGAAGGACATCCCAAAGCTTCCTGCCCCACGCCTCAGCTTCTTCCCTGTGTCGCATTACGGGATGTGTCAATGCCCATACATCTGTCATAACACTCTGATCTCTTCCTCTCTCTTTCTCCCTTTCCTCCTCACTGATATTAAAGCCTCTGCTGCATCTCTGCCGTGCACTGCAGGGCTGGCGAGAGGAGTATTTTCATCCCAGGACTTTTCTCACTGTGACATGCTGCGGGGGATTCCTGTTGCTTCCTGAAGCTTGGGTCCCCAGTCAGTGCTGGCCATCAGGGACCGGTGTGGGACCAGGGTTGCACACCCTCCTGCAGGCAGCAGCGTAGTGAGACAATAGACATGCTTTTCTCCCCTCTCTTAAATCTCATGCCCCACAAAACCTCTTTGTGATACTGCCTGTCCTGGCCTCTCTGGAAGAGTAATGCTTGAGCATGGCCAGCCATGTGGTTCTCACACCATAACTTCACCTGGTGCTGAGCCCTGACTGCAGGCTGGGCACCGGCTCTTTGGAAGCTCAGGAGGAAGGGGCTAACGCTCCTTGTAACTGAAGGGCTGATGTGTACCTTCACCTGTGCAGTCCTGGGCTGCTGCCAGGGCCAGGCAAGTGCCAAACTTAAACAGAGGTGGCTGTTTCTGTGGGTTTTCTGCCATCACAGAAAGTGCTGAAACTTTCACTGAAAAGCTTTAGCCCAGGAGATTTTTGAGCCGATGAACACAGGGGTTGTTCCTTGGTTAGGGTCTCTGGGTACCTTATTTTGGTCTAGGCTCAGCGTTGACTTCGGCCTGTGCCAGGCAAGCTGCTCCCAAATTTAATCACCCTGATTACTACATGGTTGCAAGTTGTCTGTGTTCAACTCTTCGCCTTTGCCGCCTGCATCTTCTCCGCCCTGCCCTGCCTTTGGGTGCCCTTCCACGGGTGTGGGGCATAGGGGCTACCTGGCTTTGGGGGGGTCTCAGGAGGGAGAACCCCTGAAAATCAATAGTCTGGACATGTGCTGGGCAAAGAGCTGTGGGGAAGTGGCTCAGAAACCTCCTGGCTGGGGAGGTCCGAGAGCCCCAGCTCACCTGCCTGGTGCAAGGGGCTTTGCGTTAGGGTATGTGCCCGTGGCTATGCATTAGGGACCTGGATACATGTCTTCGCTAAGAGCCTGTGCAGTGTTACAGGCCCTTCGGCTGCTCCTTGAAGTCCTGCTGACGGCTGTGAAATACAGGAGGCGAGCGCGGGGCAGCACATCTGGGTGGGATGGAGCAAGTGGCTCCGGGGCCGGGGCTGGCACGGCGGGTAATGAGACGCAGATGAGGGGGAGGGAGTGTTTTTCCTGGCAGTCCAGATGGGCTCGACTTAATACTTGATTTAGAAGGTTTGAAAGCGGGGCCTGGCTGCTGGGGAACAGACCCCGAGCACTTCCTGGGGCGGCAAGGGGGGGTCTCCGCTGGCTTTTCAGATATTTAATGGCCCAGCGCAGCCTAAACAGGGAAGTACTTCGGGGTGAGATTAGCACAACATAATCACATCTTAAAAGGTCTTCAGAGACACCAGGCACGTCCGCTTTCATATTAATTACTTGTTATTAATAAAGCTGGGGTCAGGCTAGAGGTGTTCACTCTGGAGCATGCTGATTACCTCTTTGCAGAGCGGTGGTGTATCTGAAAGCAGCACAAAGCCCCGCAGCCTCCACCTGTGCCCGTCCCGCTCCAGAAACCAAATGGCCAACATTCCTATAGCCGCCTTTAAAACTAATTTGCCCCATAATACCCCGAAAGGGCCATGTCTTTCTAAGTGCCCAGAACACCTCAGAGTGCTGTAAAATAATAATAGTCAGGGTGTTCTCAGCACGGGAATTTCCTGCTATGATTGATTTCTAATTTGCAATGAAAATACAGCCGCCTGTGTTCCTGGGGCCAGGCTGGTGCAGCTGGCTCGCAGGCAGGAGCTGGCTCCCTCCATCATTGTGGGGCCGATCCCTGGAGGGCTATGGCTGTGCTGGGCTGGGAGGAATTGCAGCCGTTCCCATTTGTCCCTGGTCACCCTGGTGTCCCCTGGGAGGGAAGGGACCGAGAGGCAAGTGGGATGCAGGGTGTTCTGGGGGTGATGTGCCTGGGCAGCCTGTGGGGGAACACACTTGGGTTTACTGATCGCTGACCAAGAGCAACCAGAGGGCACACAGGGATGGGGCAGACCATGTGGGATCTGCACAGGGGAGACCAGAGTACAGGTTTGCTGCTTCAGAGCTGCATCTCCGCAATGCTAAGGAGAGGCCTTCCTCCCAGTGGGGAGGTTCGTGGCCGGGGCAGGTGTGCAGCGAGCGCACAGCCCACAGCACACCCTCCCCGCTCTGCTGCGGGCAGCCCGGCAGCCCAGCAGCCCTTTGCAGGACAGCCATTGTACTGAGTAGCACTTGATGATTTTTTTAATCTGTGAATTTCTCTGGCTTCTCTGAACTCAGGTAATTTTTTAGCATCTGCAGTACCCTGTGGTGAGGAGTACCCGGGATTGCCCATGCAGCGAACGAGGCAGCACCTCCCTTTGCTCCGTCCCTGCTCACCGCTCCTTGCGTGGGATGCCCCTGGCTCTTGCATTGGAAAAAAAAAGGTAAGTATCCCTGTGTGGCATCTCCAGGCTGCTTCTGACACTGTAAACCTCTTCCCAGTTGCTGTGACTGCCTGAGGTCCTCAAAGTTAGCCTCAGGTGACAACCAGTTAGAAGCAGAGACAGGACACTGTGCACGCATGTCCTTGAGCTGGGCTGGGACTAGGGTGTCTCCAGCATTGCCTGGGAGTCCCACAGCTGCTGCTGGCTCTCTTCCTGCACCGTGCAGACAAGACGTGGTTCCCACAGCCCTGTCACTTGTGCTGCAGTACCAACGTGTAACCCCTCTGCCTGTCAGCCCTGCCGGGACCCACCCCCACCCCCCAGCCTGGCCTGTCCCTGCCACCTGCCGCCGGTCCCCTTCCTCCTCCTGAGGTGCCCTGTGGGCAGGAAGGGGGCTTGCGAGCGACAAACCTTTCTTGTGGCTGGCAGAAAGGGGGGCAATGAACACCTGCATGGGGGGATTTGCACAATAACCCGGGCAGGGAGCAAACCTGGGCCTCCGGCAGGCAAGTCCCACTGCTGGCTTGCAGCTGGGAACCTGCCCCGGCCCACAGCCACACTGCTGCGGCTTCCTCCCCGGGCGCCTGCCTCGTGTGCCAGCCCCAAACATGTGCCGTAGCTGTCCCAGGAGGGGTGTCTCGCTGGCTGCTGGTGTGGTTTGAGCCCCCACGTCTCTTGCGACTGCCTGCCCTGGCAGGGTGGGGGGCTGGGGGCTGGCGGCTCTGTGTGCTGCGGGCAGAGCCAGAAGGGGCTGGTGTGGCACCAGGTCCCGTAGGAGCAGGGAGGTGCTGGCAGTGCTGCCTGGAGAGGTGGGACGGGTGACGTGGGACCTGTGGGGTGAGGACCCGAGGTGGGGCAGCTCCCTGGCAGAGGCAGCTGCAGCTGCTGGGATCAGCCTAAGGACCGGCATGTCCGGCACCCAGCCATCCCCTGTTACACTCAGCAGAGATGACCATGGGCTGGCAGTCATTGCTCGGCGTTGCTGCTGTGCCCCCTCGATGCTGGTGATGGTTTTGAACACCAGCACCACTCCTCTGTGTGTCCTCTGGACGGTCTGTCTCTCCCTCCCCATCCCTCACCCGCAGCATCCCTCCCTGCACCCACTCATGGCACCCGTCCAGCCATATCAGGCTGCTCCTTGCCAAGAAGCCCTGTGAGACGCACGGGGCAGGAGCTGAACTGGGACATTCATTTGTCTGTTTTGGCCTTGGCATCTCCCAATCCTCCTGCAAAATGTCTGCAGCCACGTCCCGCCGGGGCAGGGGCCTGACCTCCCCCCCAGGGCAGCTGAGGCAGCGAGAGGAAACCCAGGCATGGGGGACAGGGCTCAAGGGGGTGCAGGGCTGGCACCCCCAGCATTCCCATCCTTGGTCCACCTGCTTCACACCTTGCGCTGCCCATGCTTTTATCCAGGATTTGAGCAGGGCACGAGGACGAGGGCAAGGAAAACCAGCCGGAGCATCCTCCCTTGGGCAGCGGGAGAGCCGGAGGGGCGGAAGTCGCCTGTTTGTTTAAGGTGCAAACAAGTGCTGTTAATCTGCTGCCTGTTTGTATTTCTTTAGAGCCCCTGAGTGTGTGTGTGGGGGGGAGCGGAGGAGATGGGGTCTCCCCTTTGTGCGGGGGCAGGGTCAGGCTATTGGAAATGGAGGTGAGAAAACACAGAGGGGCAGCTGGAACCTGCTTTGGGAGGGAAAGATTTTTTTCGGCTATTTATGATAATTAGTGGGAAACGTTCCTCAAGCGTTGCAGATGATTCTGTAATGAAGTTGGGCCGAATGTTCCTGCTTTGTTCCCCTGGAACCATTAAAAACCCCCCTTCTTTGGCTGCCTTAATGCAATGCTGAAAAGGCACAATGGCATAAAAGTGGCTCTGGGCAGGGCGGCACGCCTCCTGCCCCACCAGATAGAGCCCTTCAGAGCCCAGATTTTCTGGGTTATAAACCTCAGCGCTTGCAATGTTCATGCAAAGGCTGCTGTGGATCCTGCGCCTGGGGCTCCTTTACATCCCTGATGCCAGTCGGTGTGTGAATGCCAGCCGGCCAGCACCACCAAGCTTGCGGCACGCTCGGGGGAACAACGGCCGATGCAAACACACTGGAGTGAGAAAAGGCAGGCACAGTGAGGGATGCCATCGCTCCACTTTTATAGAAAAGCTGCTTTCAGGCCGTGGTTGTGCTAGGAGTTTGCTGGGGTGAAATGCTGCTCTGGGAGGGGACCAATCCCTGTGCAGGTGGAAACAGGGAGTCCAGCCCCAAGGAACCCAGCCCAGTGCTGTTCTGGGCCAGATCCTGCCCTCCTGCTAGGGCCTGGCAGTCCCCCAAGCACCAGCGCAGAGCAAGATGCATGAAATCCAGCCGTGACACTCTGGGTGGATCACTAGCAAGCTGCAAGAGCTGGCTCATTTTCCTCTTGCTTTTAGCAGTGGAAGGCTTCTCTAGCATAAGTGATGAAATCCACCTGCCTGATCTCACACATCTGTCAGTGCTATTTCCCCAAAGATGATGGGAGCTCTCCTCCTAAAGCCATGATAAAAAGGGAAAACGGCAGGAGCTTTTACCATACTGGTGGGTGCTGAATGTGATGGTTTTCAGTGTCCCCCATCAATATTCCCATCAGGACTCTGGCCAGTGAGCTCAGTGTCCCAGGCTGGAACACGGTTCTGCAGCTGGCAGAGGGGAGCTGCTCCCCTCCTGCTCCACCTTTGGCTGGATGAGGGCAGCTGGGGAGTGCTTGGGCACCAGGCACAGGCACCCAGCAGCACCAGCACAACCCTGTGGTGCTGAGGAGGTGGGAGGGTGCTGTGCCTGCTGGCCAGGCACCTTCCTTCCCAACTGCAGCCGGCATTATTTAGATGGCAAGCGCTAATTAGGATCACATCACCCTTAATGCCCACCTGTTGCCCCATGGCTGGAGCCGATGTGCCCCACTAAGGCATTAAATCATCAGGCTGGGGAGGAGAGGTTAAGGGCTGGGAGCACAGCTCTCTGGGAGCTGCCCCATCTCTCCACCTCTCCTGCCCTGGCTGTAGTGAAGTGATTGTGTCAGCTCCCTCGCTCCATTCAGTGAGGGAAAATTTGCAGACAAATTCCTGCCAGCGGGACGTTGGAGCTCTCCTGAGCGGTAGGACAAAGATACCTGTCACCTCTGCTCGGCCCTGCCACCGGCTCACGCCGGGAGCACGGCTGGGGAGACCTGTGCTGGCTGCAGGGCTGGTGACGGCCAGGCAGTGTGGGAATGGGCCAGGAGGGCTTGCGGGAGGAGCGGGAGGGCTTTCCTTTTCCTGAGATAATGCCTGGCCTGCAGCGGTGGGGTGACACAATGAGCCCAGCTGTGAATAGGCTGGAGCCCTTACCAGCTGGTTTCTGTTACGGCAGGTCCTGAAGCACCACTTGAGTTACGATGCCGTTGCCAGTCCCCGTGTCTGTCCCTGCTATCTTTTTTTGGGAAAAAAAATCTCTATATACACAGTAAATTTTCTTAGGGAGCTCGAGTAGAGGTATTTGGACACCTGATGGCACCAGGATGGAGTATTCAGCTGGTGTATGTCTGCAGGCAAGGGTGATGGGTCCTGGGCAAAGCGTGGTGTGTTCGCTCTTGGAGATGGGGATGTCAGCATGGGGTGCTGCCTGCATCACACTTTAAGCCTCCGCACCGAGCCAAACTGTTCTCTTTGCAAAGTTTGCCTTGGGAAACCAGCTA